>AWOL01S0111086.1:0-10088 GCA_000715115.1 Nicotiana otophora
CCAATTCTGAACTGCCTCAATCTTTTTGGGATCAACTTTAATGCCCTCGCCCGATACAATATGACCCAGAAATGCTACAGAATTTAGCCAAAACTCACATTTGGAAAACTTAGCATATAGCTTCTGTTCTCGCAGTGTCTGAAGTATCACTCTCATATGATGCTCGTGCTCTTCCTTACCGCGCGAGTAAATAAAAATATCATCAATGAAGACAATAACAAACGGATTAATATATGGCCTGAATACCCTGTTCATCAAATCCATAAATGCTGATGGGGCGTTAGTAAACCCGAAAGACATCACCAGAAACTCATAATGACCATATCTAGTCCGAAGAGCAGTCTTCGGAACATTCGAATCCCGAATCTTCAACTGATGGTACCCCGACCTCAAATCAATCTTAGAGAATACCCTAGCACCCTGCAACTGGTCAAATAGATCATCAATACGCAACAACGGGTACTTGTTCTTAATAGTGACTTTGTTCAATTGGCGATAACCAACACACATTCGCATCGTTCCATCCTTCATCTTCACAAATAACACCGATGCACCCCAAGGCGATACACTCGGTCTGACGAACCCTTTGGCGAGTAACCTCACAAACTTTTCTTTCAATTCTTTCAATTCTTTTAGAGCCATACGATACTGTAGGATAGATATAGGCTGGGTATTTGGAACCAAGTCAATACAAAAATAAATATCACGATCTGGTGGCATGCCTGGAAGATCTGAAGGAAATACATCGGAGAACTCCCGAACTACAGGCACCGAATCAATAGTCGAAGTCACTGCAGTAGTATCCCTAACATATGCTAGATAAGCCAAACACCCCTTCTCAACTATTTGTTGAGCCTTCATAAAAGAAATAACCTAATTAGATGCACTAACAGACGAACCCTTCCTGTAACGACCTGGCCGATCGTTTCGAGAGTTATAGCCCCGCTTTTCCCATTTCTATTTCTTTATGTGTTATTCAGCTATATTATGTTATATCGGGTTAGTTGGTTCGGGACCGGAGTGGTTTTAGAGTGAATTGAGACACTTAGTCTCTTAAGTAGAAACTTAAGTTAGAAAAGTCAACCGGATGTTGACCTATGTGTAAACAATCTCGGATTTGAATTATGATAGTTCCGTTAGATCCGTTAGGTGATTTTAGGCTTAGGCGTGCGTCCAAAATGTGATTTGGAGGTCCGTGGTAGAATTAGGCTTGAATTGGCGAAATTAGAAATTTTGCGATTTCAGTCGGCAGTGGAAAATTTGATATCGTGGTCGGAATGGAATTCCAAAAGCTAGAGTAGGTTCATAGTGTCCGTTGTTATATGTTTGCAAAATTTGAGGTTATTCGGACGTGGCTTGGTTGGTTTCGGCATCGATTGCCGAATTTGGAAATTTAGAAGTTCTTAGGCTTGAATCCGAGGGTAATTTAATGATTTGATGTTATTTTGAGTGATTCGAAGGTTCGACTAAGTTGGTATGTTGATATATGACTTGTTTGTATTTTTTGTTGAGGTCCCGAGGGCCTCGGGGTGGTTAACGGATTTGTCGAAGTTGGAAAAATGCAGCTAAAGCTGTTGCTACTGCTATTTTCGCATCTGCAGAAGAAAGAGTCGCAGGTGCGAGGCCGCTGGTGCACGTGGGGAGTGCGCAGGTGCGGGTAATGATGGGCTAGGCAGGTTGCGTAGGTGCAAGTTGGAGGTCGCATCTGCGAGCCCGCAGGTGCGAAACCTGGGGCGCAGATGTGGAAAGAGTGATGATGGGCAGGCTTCACAGAAACGAAGGAAACGTGCAGGTGCGCCTTCGCAGGCGCGGGGTTTTGGGCCGCAGATGTGGAAGCTGGGCTCCTAAGTGAGTTCCGCACCTGCGATGGATTTTTCCGTAGGTGAGGTGGCGCAGAAGCGTGAAATTTTCCGCATGTGTGAAAAACCTGGGCAGAAACCATAAATAGAACCCTTCGCGAATTTGGTTCATTACCACCATTTTCAACTCGATTTTTGGAGCTTTTGGAGTGATTTTGAAGGGTGATTCAAGGGCTATCANGGAAAGGGGGATGCTGGGCAGGCTTCGCAGAAGCGGAGACAACGCGCAGGTGTGCCTTCGCATGCTCGGGGTTTTGGGCCGCAGATGCGGAAGCTGGGCTCCTAAGTGAGTTCCGCACCTGTGATCGATTTTTCCGCTGGTGCGGTGGCGCAGAAGCGTGAAAGTTTCCGTAGGTGTAAAAAACCTGGGCAGAAATCATAAATAGAACCCTTCGCGAATTTGGTTCATTTCCACCATTTTCAAGTCAGTTTTTGGAGCTTTTGGAGGGATGTTTGAAGGGTGATTCAAGGGATATCAGTGAGGTAAGTTTCTTGAGCCATAATACTCGTATATATGATGATTTTACGTTGTTTAATCATTGTAATTAGTAAAAATGAGGGGTTAGGGCTTGGAATATTTGGAGAGTAATTTAAGGATTTGAAGGACCAAACGATGTTGGATTTTGATGAATTTGGTATGGTTAGGTTCGTGAGTGAATGAGCTTTCTAGTTTTGTGAATTTTGTCAGATTTCGAGACATGGGCCCCGGGGCTGGGTTTGAGTCAATTTCGGGTTTTGGTCTAATTTTGTAGCTTTTCTTATGGAATTCATTCCATTAGTGCGTATTGATAGTATTGTACTGATTGTGAATAGATTCGGAGCATTTGGAGGCCGAGTCCAGAGGCAAGAGCATTACAGGGTAGAGATTTGACCGGTTTGAGGTAAGTAATGATTGTAAATCTAGTCTCGAGGGTACGAAACCCTAGATTTTGAATCATTTTACTATTTTTAGATACGCACATGCTAGGTGACGGGCGTGTGGGCGTGCACTGTTGGGAATTGTGATTTGGTCCGTCCCATAGCAACTGTAAAGTTGCATACTTTGTTGAAACTATATGATACTTATATGTTTTAGAAAGAATTTCTGTAAATTGGGCTGAATGCCATGTATGGACCTTGCGCCAGTGCTGTTTGGACCCTTAGGGGCTTTTTCTTACTATCCTCTCATTGTTTTCGATTGAAAATCGATACTCAGTCATATTTGTACTTGTTTACCGCATAATGTAGTTTTATCACTCTATTTTGATGCATATAAATGTTTTGGGTTGAATGCTCTGTTTTACTGAAATGCCCGAGTGGCTTGAGAGGTTTATGACTGAGTGAGGCCGAGGGCCTGGTTTGTTAGGATATTTATGGGATAGGGCTGCACGCCGCAGTATGTTGATATCGGCCGAGGGCCTGATTGTAAGGATGAGTGTGGATCGGGGCTGCCCGCCTGCAGCATACTTTATTATTATAGCACGTGAGTTGTCCAGGCAGCATGTGAGTTCTCCGTGCAGATTATAGTGCTTGGGCTGAAGGAGATCCTCCAGAATCTGTACATACCCCCAGTGAGCGCAGGTACCTACTGAGTGCGAGTGCCTAGTGCCGAGTGCTGAGTGACTAGGAGGCGTGAGTGATTGTGAGGTATGCCCGAGTGGCACGAGTGACTGTGAGGTTTGCCCGAGGGGATGTATATGAGTGATGTTATGCCTGAGGGACTGTTTATGATTTTATCATTTTGCTCACCGTTGGATTTTTCCTCTGTCTGAAAACTGTTGAAAAATATCTTTAAATGATTTTTACTGGAACTGGGTTAAACGAGATGTTTTGATTCAAATCCTGATTTTAAAAGCATATGGTATTTTACTGAGATTTTCCGACATAAATGTTATATGCTTTATTGCTCGTCACTACTGCTCAGTCTTTATTTATTGTTGTTACTTACTGAGTTGGCGTACTCACGTTACTCCCTGCACCTTGTGTGCAGATTCAGGTGTAGCTGGACACGGTAGTGGTTATTGATTGTTCCGGTTGCAGATTTTCTTGGAGATAGCAAGGTAACTGTTTGGCAATCGCAGCCCCTGCTCTTCTCCCTCTTATCTTCCTCTAGTTGTATTTAGATATTTGTTTTCCAGGCTGAATTAGTCTTGATATTGTTAGATAGATTGTAGTAAATGCTCATGACTAGTGACACCCCGATGTCGGGCTTTTTCTTCCGCACTTTTATTTTGATTGGAACTCCTTTACGAAGGTTTTTATGTTAAATAACATTGGAATTATCTTTGAAATGAAAATAATGGTTTGTTTTGGAAATGAGTCGGCTTGCCTAGTTCCACGATAGGCGCCATCACGACAGGGGTTAGTTTGGGTCGTGACACTTCCACTCCAGCCTAGGCAATGCTGGAATAGCCAAGGTAACAGTCTTGGAATGTCAATATAGGATGGCATGATATAGAGATAACCAGTCCATGCCCAAGATGATTTCAAATTCGGTCATCTCAAGCAGTAGAAGATCTACTCTAGTTTCATAACCACAAAATGTAATAATGCAGGACCAGTAGATCTGATCCACAACAAAATAATCACCCACAGGAGTGGATACATAAACAGGAGTACTTAAGGATTCACGAGAAACACCCAGGAAATGAGGAAACAGAGATGGCACATAGGAATATATAGATCCTGGATAAAATAATACAGAGGCTCTTTGCCGCGAACAGAAATAATACTTGTAATCACGGCATCTGAGACCTCTGTATCTGGTCTGGCCGGAAAAGCATAGAATCGAGCTGGAGCGCCAACTGGATGGTCTCCGCCTGGCTGACCTCCACCTCTAGGATGGCCTCTACCCACTTGTCCTCCACCTCTTGGTAGTCGGAGGATCGGTAGAGCAACTGGTGCGGTAATCATAGGTTATTGACCCTGCTGCACTGGTCTACCCCA
Source organism: Nicotiana otophora (assembly GCA_000715115.1). NCBI lineage: Eukaryota > Viridiplantae > Streptophyta > Magnoliopsida > Solanales > Solanaceae > Nicotiana > Nicotiana otophora. Next base: position 4,785 of record AWOL01S0111086.1, read on the forward strand.
AAGCCTGGGGCAGAATCTCCGCATGTGACTGGGTTCCCCGCACTCGTAACAAATTCTCTGTGCGATGGGCTGCTGACTAGAAGTCTGACCCTGGGAACCTAAATACCCACTGGAAGAACCCTGAATAGCTGGTGGGCGATAATAACTCTCTAGCATAACACTGAAATAAGGTCGCATTGGAGTACCCCGAGGAGGCAGTAGTGCTGGATATGGGGGTGTGCTGGGCTGCCCTCTCACGAATTGACCTATGCCCCCAGACGGAGCACCTATAAACTCTCCAGAATACCTAAACCGCTTATCTCTCATAACCTGCTATCGCCTCCGCTGACGCACACCCTCAATCCTCCGGGCTATCTCCACGACTAGCTCATAAGAAGTACCCATCACAACCTCTCGAGCCATAGTAGCCTGAATGCTAGTATGTAAACCCGCAACAAACCTACGCACTCTCTCTGACTCGGTAGGGAGTATCATAAGTACATGGTGAGATGACTCATAGAACCTCGCCTCATAATCGGTCACTGACATCTGACCCTACTGGAGCTGCTCAAACTGAAACCTCAACTCTTCCCTCTAGGAGGGTGGAATATACCTGTCTAGGAAAATACGGGTGAATTTGTCCCAAGTGATGGGAGGAGAATCTGTTGGTATGCCAAGAAGATAATACTTCCACCAACTACGGGCTCTGCCCTCCAGCTAAAAATTAGCAAAGTCTATCCCCGTGAGACTCCAATATCCTCATATTGTGCAGTCTATCCCTACACCGATCAATGAAATCCTGGGGATCCTTATCTCGTTCACCCCCAAAGACAGGAGGATGTAGTCTAGTCCATCTGTCCAATAGTTTTTGTGGATCAGCGGCTGCAGCTGGCCTGGGCTCAGGTGTAGCTGCTGCCACTGGCTGGGCTCTACCCACAGGTAGTGCACCCTGGGTCTGATATACAACAGTTGCCTGCCCGTGAGCCTGTACGGTAGGGGTTTGTGCTCCCCCGCCCGCCTAAGATGTGGCTGGGTCTGCTGTAAATAAAACGGCCCGAGTCAGAGTGTCCATGAATCACAGCATACGACCCATGACATCCTGGGATCCCGATGCAGACGTGAAATCCACCGGAGCTGGCTCTGCCACAGGCACCTCGCCATGTTCCTCAATAACGGGATCCTCTGTTGGACCCACTGGAGGCATAACTGGAACAATCTTGGGACGTCCTTATCCCCTACCACGGGCTGGAGCCCTCCCTCGGCCTCTAGCAACTGGGGGAGTAGCTCTTCCCTGGTCTGGAACCTCGTTAGAGCGCGTTCTCACCATATGTGAGAGAATAAGAGAAAGATATTTAGTACTAAATAAATTTCACGATGGAAGATGAATAGAGGTAGTTTCCTAACACCCCATAGCCTCTCGAAGATAAGTACAAATGTCTCCGTACCGATCCGACTCTATTAGGCCTGCTCATAACTTGTGAGACCTACGTGAACCTAGTACTTTGATACCATGTTGTCACAACCCAATTTCACCTATAGGTCGTGATGGCGCCCAATATTACAGCTACGCAAGCCAACTAGTAATTTAAAACCCATTTTTAATTCTTTAAAATTAACCGAGTAATTAAACTCTTCTTACTTGCAAGAATTAAGACAATATGAAAAGATATGGTAAATTAAAATAACCGAGAAAATTATTAAATCCAAACATTATACTAGTGTGTGTGCCAAGACCTGGTGTCACAAATGTATGAGCATCTAGTAGATTATATAAAGATTCCAAATACTGTCTGAAATAAAATAGACAGAATAAAAATTTCATAAAAAGGCACTAGTTGCTGCAGAATGGCTCAGAATGGCAGCTCACCACTAAGCCTCTGGATATTGTTGGTGCGCGCCCATAGGTCCAACTATAGCACCTGTCTCAGGTCCTGCACAAAAAAGTGCAGCAAGTGTAGCATGAGTACATAAACAACATGTACCCAGTAAGTATCAAGCCTAATCTCGAAGAGGTAGAGACGAGATGGTCAACTTTGACACTCACTAAGGGTCAATAATAATAAATAAAATAAAAATAGAAATATTTAAATCAACATGATTTACAGAGTTAACATTTATTTTATATAACAGGGAGAAATAATTAAATTCCTTCAAATGCAACAATTTCCAATCTATTAATTAAATTCACAAGCTGCAATTAAAATATCAAGGTATCGTGTAATTATTATTATTATTAGGCACAATTTCTGCCGAGGTCGTACGACCCGATCCAGAGTGACGTGTACACTGCCGAGGGATGTGCGGTGCGACCCATAGATGCATCTATACTGCCGAGGCGTTCGGCCCGCTCCACAAAAAAGGAGGATATTTTTTTATGTACCTCCGGAATGAAGTATATTTATTATAATATTAATTCGAGAAGATGAATAATTTCTTTTAATAATTTAATTAATTTAAACAGAAAATTAAGTATATGTGATTTTCATCTTTTACTATCTTTCCCTAACAATTTACAATATATTTCAAATAATCTAATTAAATAAAGAATATAGTTTACACACGTAATTCATGATTTGAGTCCTAAACTACCCTGACTTTAGCATAGATAGTAGCTATGTACGGACTCTCGTCACCTCATGCGTAAGTAGCCCTCACAATTAGTAATAATTATTAATTTAATCGCTTATGGGGTAAATTCTCCCTCACAAGATTATAAAAGAGACTTACCTTGTCTCAAAGTCTACTTTTCGATCAAAATGTCGCGTAGAAACCTCAATTCGATGCCGAAAAATCCGAAACTATCCAAAAGTTATATAAAATAATTAATACATGTTCAATAATTCGAAATTAGACTATTAAATAAATTACCCTATTCAAAATGGTAAAATTCCTAAAATCACCCCGGGCCCACGTGCCCGGATTCTGGAAATATTTGGAGGAAAATGTTACCCATAATCTCAAGAACTCAAATATATAATTTCTATCCAATTCCATAACCATTTTCGTGGTTAAAATCTCATTTTTATAAGAATTTAGGTTTTTCCTCTAACCCTTGATTTCCATGATTTACAGGTTATAATCTACCAATAATCTATGTATTTAACTCAAAGTATATAGGATTAACTTACTTCCAAGTTGCTAGTTGAAATCCCCTCTCAAAACGCTCTGAAATCGCCTAAACATGGAAGAAACACAGACTAAAATGGACTGAGCTTCGTCCATTTTTAAGGTTCTGTCCAATCAGGTTTTTCCCACTTGCGAAGGGATTGACCGCAGGTGCGCCAAAATTCTGCATTTGCGGCGATTGCCTCCCCTTCCCTTTTCCGCTTTTGCGTACAAAACTCGCATCTGCGAAGGTCGCACCTACGACTGTCCAAGCGCAGGTGTGATCGTACCAGAAGCAGAAATCTTCAGTTCTTCTTCCAAATTTCAAAATTGGTCCGAGCCTCGTCTGATTAACACTCAGGGCCCCGCCCGAACATACTAACAAGTTTAAAATCATAAAATGAACTCTCTCGAACTCTCAGAATGTGTAAAACAACATCAAAACTAAGAGCCGTACCCCAAACCAAATTGATTTAACTTAGAAATTTCAAATTCTTCAAACTTACTTCGAACGCGCCGAAATATACTTATACTACTCGGAATGACACCAAATCTTACGTGCACGTCTTAAATTACTATTCTGAGCTATTCCCAGACTCAGAATTCCAAACGGATTTCAATTTCTCCAAAACCTACTCCAAACCAAATTTCAAGAACCTTAAGCCTTTAATTAGCTAGTTTCCACAATTAAGCGCCAAAATGCTCCCGGGTTATCCAAAACACGATTCGAACATACGCCCAAGTCTGAAATCATCATACAAATATATTGGAACCGTCAAATTTTGATTCCGGGGTTGTTTTCTCAAAATATTGACCGAAGTCAAACTTGGCCTTTTAAAGCCAAACTAAGGAACCAATTACTCTGATTTCAACCCGATCACTCCCAAATTTTGAACCAACTATCCCCACAAGACATAAATTATTAAAAGCACATTCTAAAAGTTTTATTTAGGGAAAAGGGATTCTAAAAGTTAAAATGACCGGTTGGGTCATTACAGTTAACTTTGATGATATCGGGTTTATATTATAATTCTAGGAATTGGAATAGCTTCTTTATGTCATTTGGGACTTGTGTGCAAAATTTGAGATCATTCCGAGTTGATTTGATATGGTTCGGCACGAGTTTTGGAAGTTAAAAATTCAAAATTTTATTAAGTTTTGATTTGAGGTGCGATTCATGGTTTTGATAATTTCATGCATGATTTGAGGCCACGAGTTAGTCCTTGTTATGATATGAGACTTGTTGGTATGTTTGGACGGGGTCCCGAGGGGCTCGGTTGAGTTTCGGATAGGTTTGGGTTGTGTTGCGCTCGTTTTTTATGTTTCGACGTCGTTGCTTCAACCATAAATGATACCACATTAAGCAAATAAGCTCCGATTTATGTTGTAATTAAATCATTAGATCCGTATCATAATTATAAAGCCATAGAAAAATGAATCGCCGAATTTGGATATCGTATGAGGGAGTTATGCTCATTTGAATGTTGGAAAAGAGAGTTGGTGTTGGTGCTTCACATATGAGAAGTTGGGTCCGCATCTGCGACTTCGCAGGTGCGAAAAATGGTCCACAAAAGTAGAAATGACAGCTAGAAATGCGCAGGTGCGGAGTTTTTGTCGCAAAAGCGAAAAACCATGTGTATACAAAAATCAGACTGTGTTCTTTTGGTATTTTGAACATATCTTGAGTTGTAGAGCTCTGATTGAGGTGCTATTCACGTCGTTCTTCTCGTCTTTTCATGGGGGTCAACATCTAACTCTAATTTTTTATTTTAATATGATCACATAAGTTCATTTTTGAATTAATCCATATTTTAGTTGGAGAATTGGGGATTTAATCTAAAATATTTCTAAAGTGAATAATTGAGTTTTGAACATCGATTCGGAGTCGAAATTAGATAAAATTAATATGGTTGTACTCATAATTGAATGTGTTGTCAGATTTTATGAATTTTGTCGGGTTCCAAGGTGCAAGTTCGATTTTGATAATTTGGTTAACTTTGGGCTTTGATTTAAAGATTCAACCTTTATCGATTGGGTGTGTTTCTTTGGCATTATTTGATGTTCTTGAGTTGTTTTGGGCTAGTTTCGAGCTGTTCAGAGGTCGATACGCACTGTGAGCATCTAATTTTTTACCGTGTTTGAATATTTCCCGCTCCTGTCTTTCCGCGCGTGTCCCCACCATACCGGTCCCGCATGTCTTGTCCCCCCATTATTTTTTGT
>AWOL01S0111102.1:0-10081 GCA_000715115.1 Nicotiana otophora
ATACAAAAGAGAGACTCTAGGTGCTGCAAAATGGTTCAGGAAGCAACTCACCACTAGGCGTCGGGGTAATGGGGGTGCACGCCGATATGACCGCCAGATGCACCTGTCTCAAATCCTGCACGATTATAGCAGAAGTGTAGCGTGAGTACAATAACAACATGTACCCAGTAAATATCTAGTCTAACCTCGAAGAAGTAGTGATGAGGGGCCGACATCAACAGTTACTATGGGCTAACAATAAAATACAGTAATTCTAAATAAGCATGGGTTACGTAAATAATAAATATAACTCAATAATAAGCAGTGAATAATAATTCTTTCACTAATAATAAATTCCAAGTCAATTTGTATCATTAAATAATTATAACCACTCAAGACATAAGAAAATATCAAGTATAATTAGGCTCTGAGTATTATCACGCATGATTTATGTCGAGGTCGTACGACCCGATCCAGAATAATATGTACAGTGTCGAGGGTCGAGTGGCACGAACCAAGATACATTTATTCTACTGCCGAGGTGTTCGTCCCGCTCCACATGAAGAGAGGATACTTTATGAACATCCGATTTAAAGGCTATTACAAGGCTAATAGACAAAGAGGCACATTTTCTATGAACTGTCAAGCAACCCGCCAAAACTCAAGTAAGTGAAATTCGGTCTTTTACCATTTCTCTATCAAGTTCCAATATAATTTAGGCACTTTAATTAACAAGTAGGGTGCAAACATTATAAATATTTCATGATTTGGATCCTAAACTACCCAGACATAAGCATAATTAGTAGCTACCCACGAACTCTAGTCACCTCATACGTACGTAACCCCCACAATTAGAAGCAAATAGTAATTTAAATTACCTATGGAGCAAATTCCCTCTTACAAGGTTAGGCAAGAGACTTACCTCGTCTCAAACCTCACTTTCCGGTCCACAATTCGCTCTAAAGCCTCAACTCGGTTCCGAATAATTCGAAACTAGCCAAATGTTATGTAAATTGATGTTCAAAAGTTCATAATTTGACTATTAGTGTAATTACCCACCCCAAATTGGAAGATTCCAAAACTTCACCCCCAGGCCCACGTGCCCGGATCCTGGATCCCGGAAATTTTCGAAGATAAATGTTACCCACAAACTCACAAACTAAAATATATATTTTTTACCCAATTCCATAACCATTTTTGTAGATAAATCCCATTTTTATCCAAAACCTATATTTTCCAACTAAACCTATAATTTTCACAATTTTATATGTTAAAATCTACCCATAATCTATGTTTTAAACTCATATTGCATAGAAATCACTTACCTCAAAGTACTAGGTGCAAATCCCTTCTCGAAGAGCTCTATATTCGACCAACAAGTGAGAGAAATGAAGAAATAAGCCTAAGTCTTGACTTAAATGCACCCTTTCTGCCCAGCGGTTTGTTCGCACCTGCGGAAGGATCTCTGCCTCTGCGGGGCCGCTTTTGTGGTCAACTATCCGCATATGCGGAACACGCATGACCCATGACCCTTCGCACCTGCGGCCAAGTCCCGCATCTACGAGCTCTCTTCTGCGGCTCGCTTCGTGCATCTGCGACCATGGCCATGCTGCCTCTCTCCGCATCTGCTGAGCCATTCGTCGCAGAAGCGAGTTCTCTTCTATGAAGCTCACTAACCCCTCTTATTTCCTCTTCTGAAAGCGAGGCGATGCATCTACGATGCCGCTTCTACGGCCATTCCACCGCAGGTGCAAATGCACCAGATGACATGCACCAACAGCTCTTCTCCAAAGAGTAAACAAACTCAGTCGACCCTCCGAATCCTATATGGGGGCCCTGAGGCCTCGACCAAACATACCAACAAGTTAGTGAACATAAAACGGACTCGCTCGCACCCTCGGACTGTGAAAATCAACATTAAAACTGAGAATCACAACCCAAAATCAAATAGAATCAACTTATCAACTTCAAGTTCTTCCAACTTACTCCGAACTCGTCGAATAATATTTAAACTACTCGAAATGACACCAAATTTTGCGTGCAAGTATTAAATCACCTTACGGATCTATTCCCAGGCTAAGAATTCAAAACGGATCTCGATAACCCCCAAACCTACTCCAAAATAAATTTAAAGAACTTTAAAACATTCAATGCGCCAAATTTCAACTTTATGCGCCGAAATGCTCTCGGGGTCATCCAAAGCACGATCCGAATATACGCCCAAGTACAAAATTATTATACAAACCTATTGGGTCCATCAAATCCCAGTTCCTAGGTCGTTTACTAGAAATGCTGACCCAAGTCAAACTTAACCTTTTAAAGTCAATATTAAGGAACTAAGTGTTTCGATTTCAACCCGAACCCATCCAAACCCGAACTAACCATCCCCGCGAGTCATAAAACAGAAAAAGTATGTACGTGGAGTCTTATTTAGGGGAACAGGGATCTAGAAAGCAAAACGACTGGTCGGGTCCTTACGTGTTTAGTCCATAGATTACAGCTAATATTTCTGCATCTATACTGCTTATATTTCCTTTTTCTTTATATTTACCGATTTGGTAAGCACATATTTTTTCTTCACTTTTATCACTATATTTATTGTATTTTTCTCTTAGGACTGCTCCCCATCCTTCAAAACTTCCATCTGTTTCTATAATTAAATAGTCTGTCTCTAAGGGTATATTTAAGTGAGGAATATTTTTTATTTTGTCTTTAATTTTTTGTACCAATTTGATTTCTTCTGTATGAAAATATTTTTGTCTCGTAGAACCTATCTTAGCATATAAAGGTCTTGCTATTTTGCCTAGATCTTTTATGAAACCTCTTGCGTAATTTACTATTCCCAAAAACCTTTGTAATTCTTTAGTATTGTCTAATTTGTCTGGCATTTCTAAGGCCTTTTAGTTATATGGGGTTGTAATTTAATTTTTCTATCCTTTAAAATTACTCCTAGGAAATTTATATAACTTTTACATAATTCAATCTTCTTTTTACTAATTATTATTCCGTTATCTACGAATAGTTTGAAAACTGTCTGTAGTTGTCCTAAGTGTTCCTTTATATCTTTACTGAATACCAATATGTCGTATACATATAATAAAATAAATCTTTTATATTTTCCAAATATACTATCCAGTTTTCTTTGAAAAATAGGTGGAGCTATTTTTAGTCCAAATGGCATTACCAATGTAACGACCCGACGGATTATTTTGGGAAGTAGAGCCCCATTCGACGGCTTAAGGTCTCGAGAAGCTCCGTAATGTGTATCATAACTTGCATGTGTGGTCAAAATTGATTTTCAGATGACTCGAGATTTAATTGAAAGAATAATTCCTATTTTGATGTTTAAATAAAAAGAGTTGACCAGAATTTGACTTTTGAGCAAACGACTCCGGAATAGAAATTTTATGGTTTGGACTTAGGCGTGCGTCCAGATTTTGCGGTCTATATGGTAATTTGAAGCATTTCGGCGAAATTGGAAAGTTGAAGTTTTTGGAAGGTTGAGGGGTTTGACCAAAAGTTGAATGTGGTGATATGGGGTTCAGAATGTGATTCTGAGAGTTGGATTAGCTCTGTTATGTCATTTGGAACTTGCATACAAAATTTGACGTTGTTCCGGGTTGATTTGATATGTTTCAGCACGAGTTTGGAAGTTGAAAGATTTGAAAGTTCATAAATTTGATTCGAGGCGCGATTCGTAATTTCGACATTGTTTGATGTAATTTAAGGCCCCGACTAAGTTCGTATCATGTTTTAGGATGTGTTGGTATATTTAGTTGAGGTCCCGGGGGCCTCGGGTTAATTTCAGATGGTTAATGGTTTGGATATTTGACTTAGAAATTTCTGGGTTGCTGGTTCTGGTGCGTCGCACCTGCGAGTTTTGGTGCGCAGGTGCGTGACCGCTTTTGCGAGAGTTTGGTCACTTTTGCGACATTGGTTCCTCCGTGTTGCATCGCTTCTGTGACTAGAGGATCGCAGGTGCGAGGACGCATCTGCGGAAGGTGGATCGCAGATGCGCTTTGGAGGCTCCAGGTGATGTCCGCTTTTGCGGAGTTTGAGACGTTATTGCGCAATCGCAGATGCGCAACTATGGGCGCAGGTGCAATCCCTGTGTGGGAAAGTGAAGACCGCAGATGCATAGAATTGTCTCGCACCAGCGAAAGCGCAGGTGCGCGTGTATGTCTGCAAATGCGGATGTTCTGGGTAGAATTGCATATATGTCGAGGGTTTGATATTTTTAGCATATTTTGAGTTTTAGACCTCGGTTTTGGGAGATGTTTCGTGGGTTTTTCAAGAAAGGCATTGGGGTAAGTGTTCTTTACCCGAATCTTGTTATATTTTATGAATCTATTTCTATTTTCATCATTTAATTAGAGAATTAAGTTGAAAATTTGTACAATTTTTTAAAATGTAAAATGATGATTTGAAGGATGAATTAAGGTCGGAAATTGATAATTTTGGTATGGTTGAACTCGATATCGAATGGGTGTTCGATTTTTGTAATTTTGGTCAGTTTTCGAGACACGTTCTCGGTCGACGTTTTGGAGCGATTTTTCAATTCTTAGCTAAGATCATTATTTCATTATTTAAATTAGTTTCCTATAATTGTAATTATAGTATGAAATTGTTTTGGCTAAATTCAAGTCATTCGGAGTTGGAAATCGAGGGAAAAGGCCTACTAATTGATTGATTGAGTGTGGTTTTAGATAAGTATCTTGCCTAGCTTTGTGTAGGGGAAACTACCCCTTAGAAATTGAGTCTTTGGTACTAATTGTGTGTTGTGAAGTTCCTGTACGCGAGGTGACGAGTACGTGCTCGGGTTTATTTATGGAAAGTTGACCTTTAGGGCTCTTAGTTTCTTATGTTCATTAGATATGCAGTTGTTTTGTTATGTTAAGTTTTCCATTTACTAGTTTCACCGCTACGTGTCTTAATTGGAATTAATTGCTTCATGTTCAACCCGTATTGCCTATTTGACTATTGTGTGCCTTAACTGAAGTTGTTGCCTCTTTGATTGCCATGCTATCCTTTCCTAATTGCTTATCCTTAATTGAAATTATTATTATCTCTTCTGTAGTTGTTTATCCTTATTTGAGGTTATGATTATCTTTTCCGTTGCTTATCCTTAATTGAATTTGTTGTATCTCTTCGTAATTGCTCAACCCTAAATAAAGTTTAGTTATGCTTTATTGTAGTTGCCTCATCCTTATTTAGAATAATTTGTTACATATTATTTCTGCGTTGTTGAGCCATTCTTATTGAGACTAGTATTCCCTATTGTGTTTATCCTTTGTGAGCTCGTTCTACTACTTCTTTGTGATCCAAAGCTCTTGAGTTGATTTACTTGTCGTATTCTCGCGCTATTGTGGTTGTTGTTGTTGTTGTACTCAGTTTGTTGAGCCGAGGACTAAGCGCGGTTGTGGTATTGACACTGTTTAGATGAAATGTTATGCAATATGGGAAACATTCTATTGTGATGTTGTGTTTTTGGCACGTGATATTGTTGGGAGGTTTTGTTCGGGTGTTTGCACGAGGTTTATGTCGTGGTATTATTACTATTGATATTAGCACATGCGGCGTGACAAGGCAGTTGGGTTTGTGCATGTGGCGAGACAAGGTGGAATATTATTATGCGCGTGCGACGAGACAAGATGGGCATTTACTTTATTATTGTGTATGTGGCGAGACAAGGTGGGCTATATCGGGGATTGATTTGTGATGACTTGTGATGGCCCGGGAGTATTGTAGTTATATTATTGATATTTGTGTAGTGACGAGCCTAACCTGTGTGAGTTTTACTTGGTGCGAATTGTGGGGATCGTTCCCTATGTGCCGTTCATTTTCCATGCTCTTATTCGTTGGCCCGAACTTGTCACGACCCTAAATTCCCACATCGGGACAATGATGGCGCCTAACATTCCACTTGCTAGGCAAGCCGACGTTAGAGAATTATTAAGCCAATCCTTATTCAATTCAGTAAATAACAACAAATAAGCTAAAATAAAATACAGCGAGTGCGGAATGATATAAAAATTTCATTAATTACTACCACCTGGATCTGGAGCAACAACTCACGAGCTACTATGAATTACTACAAATAGAGTCTGAAAAGGGAAAATACACTATTTGAAGTAAGGAAATAGTTAATGATAAAACTAGGAAGAGACTCCAGGGTCTGCAGACGCCAACAGATCTACATTGGGTCTCCTGATAGCAAATCCAAGCTGCTAAGCCTCACGATCAGCTAGGGTCGGTACCAAAATGTGCACAAGAAGTGGAGAGTGCAGTATTAGTAAAACCGACCCTATGTACTGGTAAGTGTCGAGCCTAACCTCAATGAAGTAGTGACGAGGCTATGACAAGACACCTACATAACAAACTTGTGCAATTTAACAGAATATGTACAAAAATAACGGCAGGTAAAGGCTAGACAAGTAATATAGGGAGGGGGAACATACTAAGGGAAATACAAGATAGAGAATCGCATCAGTAATGATAACTTGAGCAACCATTATACCTTGAACCAATAAGAGTAAGTAAACATAACAAAAGAAAATGCACGGCATCACCCTTCGTGCGTTTACTCTCAACCTCACCATATAACCCAATAGAAATGGCACGACATCACCCTTCGTGCATTAGCTCTCATAACATGGCACGGCATCACCCTTCGTGCTTTTACTCTTACCATATGGCACGGCATCACCCTTCGTGCTTTTACTCTCATTCTCACAATATAAATCAATAGAAATGGCGCGGTATGACCCATCATGCATTAGCACTCTCCCTTACCATAAAGCAATGAATAAATAACAAAAGGGAGATAGAATAACAAGAACAAGTCTTACTTCAACATTTGGTTCCACAATACCAACCTCAACTTTAAAATCAATACTCTATTATCACCAAAGATACGTAAACATAGTAAGGATGATCAGTTTAACAATACTAGTCTAACATGGATAACATGATCAAAGAAGGCAATAATTACAAGAAACCAAGCCCCACCCGCATGCTTTAACCCGACAACAACGCATAAGTACTCGTCACCTCACATATACATTGTACCCAACATCTAAACATGTAGCAAATAGACAAACAAGTCATATTCCCTCAAGTCAAAGTTAACCACGACACTTACCTCGCTCCAAAGACGAAACTCAAAGGTCAACCACGACTTTTCCTTTAAAACAAGACTCCAAACCAATAGAATATAGCAATTTACCAACCAAACGATTCCAATTAAGCCATAGAAATTACCCACGATTGTAAAGAATTAAATTTAGGCCATTATTGAAAAAGTCAACTCCCGGGCTTGCTTGGTCCAATCCCGAATTCCGGACCAAAACCCGATTACCCTTTCACCCCGAGCCCGGTCATGCAATTTGTTTTAGAATCTGACCTCAATTTGCGGTCTAAATCCCCAATTTACCAAATCCCTAATTTTTACCCAAAAACCCCCAATTACACCATGAAAACTCTAGATTTTAGGTTGAAAACTTGTGAAATGTAGTGAATGATTGAAAGGAAATAAGTTAGAACCACTTACCAATGATTTGGGGAAGAAGGAGTCTTGGAAAAATCGCCTCTAAGGTTTTAGGTTTTGAACATTTGAAGAATGAACCAAAAATCCCGTCTAAGTCATATTTTGTTCAGCTGCAAATATTGCATTTGCGACCTGGGATTCGCAAATGCGAAGGATTCATCGCAAATACGAGAACCATCACACCTCTTATTTCTTCCCAAATGCGAAGAATAGTTCGCAAATGTGAACTCTGGCTAGATCGCAAATGTGACTCAGTGATCGCAAATGCGAAGAATCCCCCTCCCAGCTCCCATCGCAAATGCGAAACATTGTTTGCAAATGCGAACTCTGGCCTCCCCAGCTACTCTTCACATTTACGATGAATAGCTCGCAAATACGAACCCCTCATAGGTCGCAAATGCGATGCCTGGTATCGCAAATGCGATACTAGAGGCCTGCACCATAACAGGAAATACCAGCAATGTTCTAAGTCTTATTTTCATTCTGTAGCCTATCTGAAACTCACCCGAGCCCTCGGGGCTCTAAACCAAAAGTGCACACAAGTCTAAAAACATCATACGAACTTGCTCGCGCGATCAAATCACCAAAATAATACCTAGAACTACGAATTGAACACCAAATCAAATGAAAGTTTCAAGAAAACTTTGAAACATCTATTTTCACAACAGGACGTCTGAATCACGCCAAACCAACTCTGTTTCTCACCAAATTTGATAGACAAGTCATAAATATGGTATTAGACCTATACCGGGTTCCGGAACCAAAATACAGACCCCATATCTAAAAGTCAACTATGGGTCAAACATTTCAAATTCATTAAGCCTTTTGCTGTCAAATTTCAATAAAGTCCGATATCTCGGGTTGCGGATTTTGAATTCGATTCCGTGCATACGCCAAAGTCCCAAATCACGATACGGACCCACCGGGACCGTCAAAACACAGATCCGAGTCTGTTTGCTAAAACTGTTGACCGAAGTCAACTCAAATGAAATTTTTAGGCAAATATTCTTATTGTTCTCAGTTTTTAACATAAAAGCTTTCTGGAAAAATGTTCGGACTGTGCACGCAAATCGAGGAGGGTACAAATGAGATTTTTAAGGCTTTAAATCGCAGAATTAGGTTCTAAAACATAAGATGACCTATCGGGTCATCATATTCTCCACCTCTAAAATAACCGTTTGTCCTCGAACGGACATAGAAAAGTACCTGAGTTGGTGAAAAGGTGGGAATATCTACTCCACATGTCTGAATCAGACTCCCAAGTAGCTACCTCGACAGGCTGACCTTTCTACTACACTTGAACTGAAGGATAACTCTTCGATCTCAACTGACGAACCTGTCGTGCTAGAATAGCCATCGGCTCCTCCTCGTACGTCAAATCCTTGTCCAACTGGAAAGAGCTTAAATCTACCACGTGGGACGGATCGTCGTGATACTTCCGGACCATAGACACATGGAACACCGGACGGACTGCCGATAAGCCCGGTGGCAACGCAAGCCTGTAAGCCACCTCTCCCACTCTCTCCAGAATCTCAAAGGGCCCGATATACCTAGGGCTCAACTTTCCCTTCTTTCCGAACCTCATTACACCCTTCATGGGTGATACCAGGAGCAACACTCTCTCCCCGACCATGAATACAACATCACAAACTTTACAGTCGACATAACTCTTCTACCTGGACTGAGTTGTGTGAAGTCTATCCTGAATAATTTTGACCTTATCCAAGGCATCCTACACCAAATCTGTACCCAATAACTGAGCCTCCCCTGGCTCAAACCATCCAACCGGTGATCGATAACGTCTACCATACAATGCCTCATAGGGAGCCATCTGAATGCTCAACTGGTAGCTGTTGTTCTAGGCGAACTCTACAATAGGCAAGAACGGATCCCACGATCCTCCGGAGTCTATAACACATGCGCGGAGCATATCCTCTAATATCTAAATAATACGCTCGGACTGTCCGTCCGTCTGAGGATGAAACATTGTGCTCAACTCGCGTGCCCAACTCACGCGGTACTGCCCTCTAGATGTGCGAGGTGAACTGCGTACCTCAATGATAGAGACGGGCACACCGTGAAGACGAACGATCTTGCGGATATAAATCTCTGCCAATCGCCCCGAAGAATTGGTAACTGCCACATGAATGAAATGCGCTGACTTGGTCAGCCTATCCACAAAGACCCAAACTTCATCGAACTTCCTCTAATCTGTGGGAGTCTAACAACGAAATCCATAGTGATACGCTCCCACTTTCACTCAGGAATCTCTATCTTCTGAAGCAAATCACCAGGTCTCTGATGCTCATACTTTACTTGCTGACAATTTAGATACCGAGCTACATAAGCAACTCTATCCTTCCTCATCCTCATCCACCAATAATGCTGCCACAAGTCCTGATATATCTTGGCGGCACGCGGATGAATAGAATACCGAGAACTGTGGGCCTCCTCAAGAATCAACTCACGAAGTCCATCCACATTAGGCACACAAACACGACCTTGCATCCTCAAAACTCTGTCATCTCCAATAGTAATCTACTTGGCACCACCGTG
>AWOL01S0111126.1:0-13522 GCA_000715115.1 Nicotiana otophora
ATCATCTACTAGATGCTCATACACTTGTGACACCAGGTCTTGGCACATACATTGGTAGAGTTTAGGATTTCTTGGTTTTAAATTTTATCAATGTTTGCTTAATATTATTAGTTGGCTTGCCTAGCTATAGTGTTGGGTGCCATCACGGTCTACATGTGAGATTGGGTCGTGACAACATAGCAGCCAATTAAATCATCAACAATGAAAATAGGTAGCTGATAATATAAAACTAACACGGCACCACCCTTCGTGCTTTTATTTTCATCCTTACCATGAAATGATGTCATAAGTAACATGAAATGGCACGGTATCACCGTTCATTCTTTAACGCTCTTCTTTGCCACAATATAATGAATAAATGATATAAATGACACGGTATCACCCTTCGTGCTTTAACTCACCTCATCACTATACAAATCAATAGATGATAATATAAAAATGGCACGGCATCACCCTTCGTACTTTTACTCTATTCCTTACCGTGGAGCAAGGATAATATAAATTCGAAAATATAATTTAAATGCGGGAATTTGTATTTATCATCCAATATGATACCAGGGTACCAACCTCAACTTCCAAAATATTCAACAATTATTAAATGAGCAATAAATACTGAAAGAATTATCAAATAAGTAATAGCCTAACCTAAGCATAGATATCGTAATTAAATAGTCAATAAATCACAAAGAAACAAGTTCCACCCGCATGCTTTAACTCAACTACAACGCATAATTACTCATCACCTCACATATACGTTATACCCACACATTTAATCACGTAGCAAATAGGCAAACAAGTCATATTCCCTCAAGTCAAGGTTAACTACGATACTTACCTTACTTCTCAACTCAAGAAATCACTCGACCACAGCCTTTCCTTTCGAACAAGCCTCCAAACCAACCAAATCTAGAAATTTATTGGCCAACAATTCAAATTAAACTTTAGAAACTACTCACAATTCGAAAGAGGTTCAATTTAAATCATTTTTGAAAAAGTCAATGAAAGTCAACCCTTCGGGCCCGCACCTCAGAATCCGATAAAATTCACAAAACCCGAATACACATTCTGACACGAGTTCAATCATACCAAAATTAACAAATTCCGATATCGAATCGCCCTTCAACTCTTCGTTTTACAATTTTGAAAGATTTTAAAATTTTCCCAATTTCTACTAATTTAACGATAAAAATAATTATGGAATCATAAAATATAATCAAATCCGGGTTAGAATCACTTACCCCGATGATTTTCTTGAAAAACCCTCGAACAATCGCCACTCTCGGACTAGTTTTCAAAAATACAATGAAGAAAAGAAGCTGGAATGTATTTTTAAGCTGCCCAGGTAGGTCGCCTCTTTAAAATGTGACATGTTTCAACTTATTTCCAGGGTGGTCTCATTTTAAAGAGGCGACTAGCTTCGGCAGTTTTCCAGGCAGAAACTGCAGTGCAAACTGCAGTACTAGTCTTCAATAAATTGATCATAACTTTCTGTACAAATGTCCAAATGATGAATGGTTTAACTTTCTGGAAACTAGACTCAAAGGGTTAAAACTTTTGATTTTGGATCATCTCCAAATACCTTATAGATTAAAAGATATAACTTCCGAATTTAGACTAACAAGCCTACATATTCGAGGTTCTGCGGCCCAAAGTGCCAAATTGCTCAAACTTATTCAAAACTCGCCCGAACCTCTAGGGACCTCAACCAAACATACACACAGGTCCTAAAACATGATACGAACTCTTTCGCGCAATAAAAATACCAAAATAACACCTAGAATTTAGAATTGAATGCCAAAACGCATGGATTTCAAAGAAATTTCAAGAACTTCAAATTTTTCAACCAAGCGTCCGAATCCTATCAAATCAACTCTGAATCGCATCGAATTTTGCAGACAAGTTTCAAATAGTGAAATGGAAATGCACAAACTTTCAAAACCAAATTCTGGGCCTGTTAACCACAAAGTCAAACTCGGGTCAAACTTTTGAAATTCAAGTTTTATAAAATCAAAACTTTTAATTTTTCAAAAACTAACGGAAAACGTGCCTACGCACCTCGGAATAACTTCAAATTTTGTACACTAGTCATAAATATTGTTACGAAGCTGCTCAAACTCTTGGAATCCAAATCGGGACTCGATATCAACAAAATCCAATTATGGCCAAATTTAGGAATTCTTTAAATATTTAAATTTCTAATTTTCGACAAATGGCGTTAAATCAAGCTAGGGACTTTCGAATTTGATTCCGGGTATACGCCCAAGTACCAAATTATGATACAAACCCAGCGGGACCGTCAAAAATACATATCCGGGTCTATTTACATAAAATATTGACCGAAGTCAACTCAAATAAGTTTTTAAGGCACGATTTCATATTTTCATCAATTTTCTCATAAAAACCTTCGGAAAAAGATACGATATGTGCATGCTAATCGAGGAAGGCTGAATGGAGCTATTCGAGGTCTCGAAACACAGAAGTGAAGGTTAAAATTAAAGATGACCTATTGGATTATCACAACTACGTAAAATAGTCTGAGCGAAGAGTACTTCTACCCGGAAATATGGGTTGGATCCTCCTAAGCGAAAAGGTTCTAAGCTACATAAAACAGCCTGAGCGAAGAGTACTTTTACCCGCAAATATGAGCTAGATCCCCCTAAGTGAAAAGGTTCTACCTGGGTTAATCTAAATAAAACAGCCTGAGCGAAGAGTACTTCTACCCGGAAATATTAGCTGGATCCCCCTAGGCAAAAAGGTTCTACCCGGGTTAAGCTACGTAAATGATATGTATGAATGGTAGTGATGTATGCTAAAAATAAAGAAAAGTGGAGATTTTTAGGAAACTTACCTTTGGTGACATTCGTCCTTTATGAATTGCCATTCTGCACTTCTTTGTTCCTTCTTTAAACAAAGAAAAATTGTGAGTTTTCAAAGTGGTGGCTGGTTAGTGGCCTTGATGCCCTGAGTAGCTTGAATTCACGGTCACTGTTGTCGAAAAAACGATTCTGTCAGTGTGGTATCGAGATGCTCGGATACTCTGTAACACTTTCCGGAGATCTTGGATTTCCGACATTGCCCCCAACTATTTCATACCTTGATTTCCATGGTACCACTAACCTTGTCTACAAAGCAAGTCTTCGCTTTGGCGGTTTTTTCCTTTAAAAATAAAACTTGATTATCTTTTACCCGATATCGGTTTGTATTTGTAGTGCTATCAATATTTCCCATGAAGAAAGTCTTGCTTAGCGGCCTTTTCATTTTTTTTGAAACACTTTGTTCGGCTTATCAAAGAAGATCGCAGATGGATGTGTGTCTTTGAAAATGGCGCATATGCCCCACATTTTTTGTTTGCACTTTCGGGAAACGGTAATCAATTTTGTGGACCTTTCTTTGTTGGATTCTAAAAAAATACACCATCAAACCTTTCTCTCTAGAACTTCCTTCTGCATGATCCTTTAGATCTTGTTTTACTTCAATAACTTATTGTGCATGTTGCTTCCTGGGTATGCCCTCTTTGATGTGCTAGGACAAAACTTGCTTTTTACAGTGAGAAAGGTGGTAACAGATTTTGAAATCATCTCTTGTTTGTTTTAACAAAGACTGACTCAAAATAATAATGCAAATGCACACAATTACGCGATGTAGAAGTAAGAAGGAATAGTATTTAACTAAAAATGCCGTTTTTTAGGGGGGAAGAAAGAAAGAAGGGGATTTATTTGAATGTGATAGGCAACTCTAATGATCATGACATGCATTTTGGACTGAGCGGCCAAATCAATCCAACCAATCTACCCTTTCTTATTGCTATTCCCTTTCGTTTTTTAAGTTGGCCTCTTTGCACCAATCATTTGCATCAAATCATAGCTCACCTTTGACTGGTAGTGCCTCGAAAGGTTTTCACCAACCAGCCTCTCTTATTTATTTATCTTTACTTACCATCGCCTTACAGTGCCGATGAAGGTTTTCATCAATAAGACTCTTTCATTTTCATTTATTATTTTGTGCAAGCAACTTGACATTGTGCAATGTCGTGTGACAACTGCTGCTTATTGCGTGCTTCACTTGGCATTCTTAAAGACTAATTAGGAGGTCTTTATTTGGAAGGCTTTTGGATAGGGTTCGAAAGAAAGGGTTGCATAAAGGCTCAAAATAGATTCAAGATGAAGGGGTTGTAACTTACAACTCTTCGAATCGACTCTTCATAAAGCAAACTTGTGCCCCAGTTTCAGATATTGTGGATTTCTTATTTTTGATTAGACTGAACCCTAATGTAAAGCTGCCTACGTATAATTTAAAGGAATCAAGTCAAATGTAGTTCAAACTAGCACGAAAGATCGTTGTTTTGTTTTTCTTTGTTTCTTTTCTCTTTTCTTTTATATATTTTTTTTTCTTTTTAAAAAAAGAAAAATCAAATTGCCCTAGCTCCTATTTTCTAGTAGCATGGATCTTCAATTTTTTTTTGACTCTATACTTGATTCCAGGTAAGGGGAGTTAAAGTGTTTGGGTAGCAGAAAAAGGGCCTCCCAACCTCAAGAATGCCAAAAGTTCTATCTCTTCTCAAGTTCGGCATTGATGGACATGATTGTCTTCTTGGTTTTGTCAGTTGTATAACTCCGTAGTCAATATCTTATTTGTAACAAATGACCTTTTGTAACGACTCGGCCGGTCATTTTGAGTATTACAACCTTATTTCCCCATTTACTACTCAAATTATACTTTACCGTTGTTGTATGAATCTCCGGGGTAAATGGTCCGGGTCCGGTGAGGTTTTGGAATGGATTGGAACACTTAGTTCCAAGGTTTAAAACTTAAGTTAAAAATAGTGACTAGATGTCGACTTATATGTAAATGACCCCGGAATAAAGTTTTAATGATTCCAATAACTCCGTATAGTGATTTAGGACTTAGGAGCGTATCCGAAAAATTATTTGGAGGTCCGTAGTGGAATTAGGCTTGAAATGACAAAAGTTAAATTTTTGGGAAGTTTGATCGGGGGTTGACTTTTTGACATCGAGATCAGAATCCGATACTGTAAATTGGAATAGGTCCGTAATGTGAAATGTGACTTGTGTGCAAAATTTAAGGTCAATCAGACGTGATTTGATAGGTTTCAACATCGGTTGTGGAAGTTGAAGTTTCAAAGTTCAATGATTTCGAATTGAGGTGTGATTCATCGTTTCGTTGTTGTTATGTATGATTTGAGGCCTCGAGTAGGTCTATGTTATGTTATAGAACTTGTTGGTATGTTCAGACAGGGTCCCGAGGAGCTCGGGTGAGTTTCGGATGGTTAACGAATCAAATTCGGACTTAAGAAAATTCTGGAACTGCTGCCTACTAGTGATGAGGTGCGTGCGCGCAGATAAGAGATTTGGAAGCGCGGGTGAGAAACTCATCACAGATGCAAAATTTGGTATCCGTAAGCGTGGGTGTTGCTGGGCAATGTTATTCCCGCAGAAGCGGGGGTCGCAGGTGCGACCTCTTGTTCGCATATGCGAAAGTGCTGGGCAGAATCCTTTAAGTTTGAGGGTTCGACATTTTCGCCCATTTTCGGATTTTGGAGCTTGGTTTAGGCGATTTTGGAGAGGAATATTTCCACACAACTTGGGGTAAGTGTTCTTGACTCTCTTGTGATTATATTTTATGAATTAATCTTCATTTTGGTGTAAGATTATCGAATCTTCAAGAGAAATAGAAGGAAAATTCTATAATGTCAAAAATGAATTTTCGAGTTTTGGATACCGATTCGGAGTCGGATTTGAGTGAAATTAGTATGGTTGAACTTGTACTTAGATGGGTTGTCGTATTTTGTGAGTTTCGTCGGATTTCGAGACGTGGGCCCCACAGGTAATTTTTGGGGCGTAATTTCGGATTTTGTAGAAAATATTAGTATTTTGATATGGAATTAATTCCTATAAATTTTGTGGGCTGAGTCAAATTAATTGTGACTAGATTCGAGCTGTTCGGAAGTTGATACGTGCATAATGGGATTTCTGGAGCATTGTTTAGCTTGCTCAACATTGGATTTGGCTTGTTCGAGGTAAGTAATTCTTCTAAGCTTGGAGCTGAGGGTATGAACCCTGAATATAAGTATTATGTGAATTGTTGGGAGGTCACGCACATGCTAGGTGACGGGTATATGGGCGTGCACCACAGAAATTGTGACATAATTGTTCCCATGGAATTTTGTAGTCAAATAATCTTGGCATTTTCTATATAGTTTTATGTGATAAAGAACTTGAGTTGAGAATCATATTAACAAAATTATGTTGGGGCTATCGGAAACAGCCTCTCTACCCTAGGGTAGGGGTAAGGTCTGCATACACACTACCCTCCCAAGACCTCACTAGTGGGATTATACTGGGTTGTTGTTGTTGTTGTTGTATGTCGGGGCTTTGTGCCAGTATTTTTGGGACCCACAGAGGTCATATTGCTGTGAATTATTTGTTTTAAATTAAAAATTCATACTCAGTCATATTCATGTCATTACATATCATATCCCAGTCTCTGTTATTATTTATTGATACATCATATCATTATATTTAGGCTATTTTCATGACATTGTGAGCCCATGAGAGAGAGACTGGAGACATTGATGACTGAGTGAGGTCGAGGGCCTGATTATGAGGATAACTATAGGATCAGGATGCACGCCGGAGAAGGCCATATTGGCTTTATTATAACACGTGAGTTGTCCGTGCGGATACAGATATTGATATTATAACACGTGAGTTGTCTGTGCAGCACGTGAGTTGTCCGTGCAGATTATAGCGCTTGGGCTGAAAGAGCCCCTCCGGAGTCTGTACACACCCCCAGTGAGCGCAGGTACCTACTGAGTGTGAGTGCCGAGTGCGAGTGCTGAGCGATTGGGAGGACTGAGTGAGCGTGAGGACTGAGTGTTTATGAGGACTGAGTGACTGGGAGGACTGAGTGACTGGGAGGATTGAGTGGAATGATACTCTGAGAGTATGCATACGATTTTATCACTGAGTTGCATCGCATTGACATGCACACATAACATACAAGCATATGGATGTATTTTCCTCATGCTGTACAGTATCACATCATTCATGATTTCTCACACATATTGACAGATGGGCATAGTGATGCATTTGTTTTACACGGGTTATCTGGAAAGAAAAATGAAACATCTCATTCATTATTAAAAGGATTTTGAGAAAATTATTATTTTCAAACTTATTCATATTTTTGGAAACTTCGGTAAACGATTTGAATTTTCACTGATGTACTTTAAAGGAAGAACTATTTTAGAAAATCATGATTTTGCTGAGCATCGTATCTCTGAGTTACTTCCTGTATTATTTGCTTTACGTTATTATGAACTGTTGTTGGTATTTAGCGGTGGACCCGACCTTGGTAAAAACCCGTCACTACTTTCAACCTAAGGCTAGGTTTGTTACTTACTTAGTACATGGGGTTGGTTGTACTGATACTACACTTCTACACATTGCGTGCAGATGTTGGCTGTTGTTGTTGTTGTGCTCGATGGTTGCCGGATTTGAAGATGTACCTGCGTTTCGGGTTGTAGCTGCCTCTTGTTCACGGTAGCCTTAGAGTTATAACAATCCGCTCATGTACATTTCGAATAGATGATGTATTATTTCATATCAGTTTTGTAAATTCTATTCTTAGAAGCTCATGATTTGTACTATCAGTTCTTGGGGAATGTATACGATTAAGATCTTTATTTACTTAAATTGCTTTAAAAAAATTGTTATTGGAATTGGGTAGTTGAAAGTTGGCTTACCTAGCGGGTTAGGTTAGGTGCCACCACGACTGGTTGGATTTTGGGTTGTACAGGTGGTATCAGAGCTCTAGGTTCATAGGTTCTACAAGTCATGAGCAAGTGTCTAGTTGAGTCTTGTGGATCGGTATGATGACGTCCATACTTATCTTCGAGAGGCTACATGGCATTTAGGATATATACTTGCCATCTTCCTTTCCTTATCGTGCAGGGTTGATTCAGCTTGAGACATAACTCTTTGAATTCCTTCCACGTATTTGTATGCGCACATGAGCGCTCGGTATCAACTGTGCATCGCCGCCTTGTAATTCGATGAACGAGGTTCGAGATGTGTATTATGTGTTTTGGTGATGAGCCAGTCTGGAGGAGTTGAGGCCATTGTTAGACCGCAGCTTATGCTCGGTAGCTTCAGTTGTAACTTGTACAATTGGACTCATATGTTCGGTAATGACCCTACAATGGAATTTATGGCTCGATGAGCGGTGGAATGGCTTTGTGATGAGTATGATGTAACTGCGGGATGTGTTAAGACGATTTGAATGTGACGAGGGGTGTTTCCTTGAAATGTAAAATAAGACCATTGGGTGCCTGATTTTTGATTTGATGTGACGTACAGTCTCGAGTATGAATGTTTTGAAGAATCTTTCACATTGTTAAATTTTGGGACAAACTAAATTCTCATATTTTATTAATAAATTTGGACTTGAAAAGATTAAGTGATTGCATAGAAATTATGACTGCTAAAGGGTATAACAAGATACCAATTTGAGGTTAAGCAGGTGGGTTATCCCCTGCAGAGTAATCTACGAGGGTATGCTCCTTATATGTGAGTGGAAAGTTTCTTTTCTGCCGATGGGGCGTATGTATGGAGATTTGAATTTGAATCTGGCTGAGAAAGTTGACTTAAGTGTCAAGAGAATGATTTTGAGCTTAGCAGAGGATTTGGGGTATTTTTATGGTTGGCGTTGCATGAGTTTGAGAAGAAGTTTCGTTGAACTGACTGTGGCATTATAGCAGTAATAGAGTATTGGTATTGTGAGCTATGGAATGTTTTAATCTATGGCTTTGAGCCAAGTGGGGGAGTCTGCTATGGACAAATCAATTCATGGGTATGTGTCAAATTTTTGTTTTGGTCTGAAGTATGCTTAGGAATCAGTGATGACTTGCAGATGGGGAGTTCGAAAATGACTCGAGTAAGGAAATTTCTGGATACAGGTTATATTGCGCTTTATGAGTATATGAAAAAAGAAATCATGGAATGATTAAGTTGTAAATTGCGAAAAATGTGGTGCACATGGAATATGAATTTGGCCAGTGGTGTTAAGGCATGGTTATTTCTTTGAGTATTGTTGTGCTAATGGGGCGTGTGTCTTTTGGCCCGTTTGGGCGGTGCAATTCAATTTTGAGCCGAGTGGGTAACTCCTGAGAAGGTTTTAATGGGTTCGAGATTTATATAGAGCAACTAAAAATTTTTCCGAACTTGTGTATGGATAAAAATCTGAGATTTGTGTTTGATGGTGCCCGGACTTGCGGAAATTTTGTATGACTATGGATTCTACATTTTAGTATAAGAAAGGTAAGAAGAACAATTTCAAATTCACATAAGGTATTCTCAAAGTGAGTGTTATAGTTGTGGTAGTTTTGAAGGTGCTTAAGAAGAATACAATTGCTTATAGGCCGTAGGGCGTTGTGGTTCTATGCTAGGTTTGTGGGGTGAGTTGTGGCTAAATATCGTAGTATTGTAGCAAGGAGAAGTATCAATTTAAAGACAATTCGGAAGGAACTCGGAAGAAATAAGACAACTGAGTAGTAGGTTGGATCAGTATGGTAATGGATATGATCGATTCTTTGGGTGCTTATGATGTGAGGGTTTTCTACAGGTGCTTTGTGGAAATACACCTGGATTTGGCGACCTGCGTGGCTTGGTTGATCTAGAGAGATTCAACTCTAATGGCTTGATTATGTGCAAATAGATTCCAAAGCATTCTCGAGGATTTCTACCACGGTTCAAGATGGGTATTTTCCTATCGGCCTGAGAAGCATATTGAGCATTGTGATTTTCTACCGGATGGGATCAAATGGAAGGCTTCTAGCTGTTCGGATATATATTTTACTTGTGACTCAGAATGATTGAGGTTCTTGTATTTTTCAAATGATGGCATGATAGAGGCGGTGTGTTGTATGGGATTTAGTTGGCGTGTGCAAGGTCACGATTTAGCTTTGAAATGGAGGTCATAAATTCTTAGAGGGCATGAACAATTCTTTATGTTTAGATGAATGCTATAACTATTTGGTATTGCATGAGTAGGGTGTACATTTTAGAAGGCGCACTATGTTTTGAATTATAGATATTTCATAGGTATTGCGGCATTTTGCTGGTTGATCGACTGCTGATTTTAAGACATTGCTATATGGCATGAAAGAATAGGAGAAATATTCCTCGTGGGATGATCGTGTATGAGAGATGTGTTATACATTCAGGCGGTGGAGATGAAATCAGAAATGGTGATTCGTGTGTTCTATGGATTTGGAGCAGATTGTTTCATGGTGGCGGACCGTGAAGTCGTGGCCGAAGCTAGCCAGATAATGGTATGTATTATGACTCAGTCGTTGTGGATTTTTGGAGGGTTATTTATCTATTTGTGAGTGACCCAAGTTGATTTGGGGGTCCATTGGTAGGCCCAATTAAGATATGTATTCTACACCGAGCCGGAATGGTTGGCTCCATACTGCTATTATTGAAGGATGTGCCATTTGGTTGATGTTGAACTTATTCGTGTTCTGAAATGATCTGTGAGTTACTCATTTATGCTATGAGGAGTTGTGATTCATTGGTTATGTGCACACATGGTGCGGTTCTATTGGGGGCCTCATGGCAGAATTCGAGTGTGATGAGTATTTGGGTATTGCATGATCGATTGCGTATTGGTTATGTTCTTTCAGGTTTTATGTGGCAGTTTTGTCATTTGCCTCTCCGTCGTTATTGATTTTGAGCAGGGTGGCTCAAGGTAAATAATATGGACCAGTGTTTGGATGGGGTCACGCGTTGCAGCGGAGTTATGTTAAGATATGAACCTTGTGTTAGAATCGTATGATGGTTCTATGGTGTGTGATGTATTTTCAGCATTTCGTTATGGCGGTACTTGTTAATCTTGCGGGGCAGTTCTTTCATTTGAGTCATTTTTCATGACTGAGTACATTTAAATTATTACGTATTGGCGCACTGATGGCACGGTTTGTGGCTATGAGTTATATTGGGGTGGCATGTTTGTGGGATAGTTGTGTTTAATAATATAAGGTCATTGGACCCAGAATGGATACTGTCAGGTTTAATTACGGTATATTTGGGAAGACGACATTGAAAGTCGGCTAAGAAAGGGATTATGGTTCTGGTTGGGGCGAGAGAGTTCCGTGACTTGCTAATCTGATAAGGGGTTACGATATTCTTTGTGTTTCTTTTATTATCAACAGTGTACGAAGTTTTTGGGGTGATGTTTGGTTCGATATGTGGTTTAATACTAGTACTTGATTGGTTTTGGAGTAGTTACTGTGATCAGGAATGGTGCCACGAGCATGCGAGTTGTGTAATATGTTAGTTCATTATATCCGTGGTTATGGTTATGGCTTGATACAACTTGTTCAAACTCATACAGTGTGTAAATGTAAGATTCCTGTCTTGAAAGAAATTCTAAAGGTTGAAAATTAAATTCCAAGGTTTATGGGTTAAAGTTAAATCAATGATTTCGGTTGTATTGTGTTGTCAAGCTAATATGGAATAGGGTGACGTGAGTTCACTCCCGGGTACGCGTGTGGTTAGATGGAACAATGATTTGATGGCTTAGAAACAATTCTTGGCACGTTCGAGGACGAACGTATGTTTAAGTGGGGGAGAATGTAACGGCTCGGCCGGTCGTTTTGAGTATTACAATCCCGTTTCCCCATTTACTGCTCAAATTGTACTTTACAGTTGTTGTGTGAATTGCTGGGGTAAATGGTTCGGGTCCGGTGAGGTTTTGGAATGAATTAGAACACCTAGTTCCAAGGTTTAAAGCTTAGGTTAAAAATAGTGACTGGATGACGACTTATGTATAAATGACCCCCGAATAGAGTTTTGATGATTCCAATAGCTCCGTATGGTGATTTTGGACTTAGAAGCGTGTCCGAAAAATTATTTGGAGGTCCGTAGTGTAATTAGGTTTGAAATGACAAAAGTTAATTTTTTTGGGAAGTTTGATCGGGGGGTTGACTTTTTGATATCGGGGTCGGAATTCGATTCTGGAAATTGAAATAGGTCCGTAATATGAAATGTGACTTGTGTGCAAAATTTGAGGTCAATCGGACGTGATTTGATAGGTTTCGGCATCGGTTGTGGAAGTTGAAGTTTCAAAGTTCAATGAATTCGAATTGAGGTGTGATTCGTCGTTTCGATATTGTTGTGTATGATTTGAGGCCTCGAGTAAGTTTGTGTTATGTTATGGAACTTGTTGGTATGTTCAGATGGGGTCCCAAGGGGTTCGGGTGAGTTTCGGATGGTTAACGGATCAAATTCGGACTTAAGGAAATGTTGGAACTGCTGCGTACTAGTGTGATCGCAGTTGCTGACGAGCATCACCGGAAGTGCCAAGATATCTATGCCTATGACAATTGTGGTTTCTGGGATAGTGAAAATGTTTGTTGGGGAGCTAATTGAAACAGGTCCATAGACATTTATAACTTTTTATAAGATGATTACTGAAGCAAAATGTTTCATGATTTGGAAACAACAAGGGGTGTTGTTTCTGGCATGATTTTATTTTCTCCCCTAAACTTTATTTAGTTTCTTTTCTTTGAGCCTAGTGCACAGCTTCAAATATTTGGCCAAACTCTGTCATTGGTGTCTGATCAATTTGCGACAATCATGATTCAAAGCCTTAGAGCCCATATTGTCATATACTGTCCATGACTAAGCATGTTGGTGGTTAAAATTTATTTGGAAACTTACCCCTATAAAGTACTAAAGAGTGGCATAAAATGTCTTAGGGATTCACACATTGCATGGAAGAGTCATGTGCTAATTAAACCACTTTTGTCAAAGGCTCATTCGAGACGCGCTTAAGCCCTGAAGCTCAAAAAAGCTAAGAGTATGCACTTTGCCTCACTTAGGCTGCGCTTCAGTGTAGGCAAGGCACTAAGGCGTGCGCCTGATTGCCAGTAAGTTCTATCTTGAATAAAGCGGTGCAAAATAATAAATATAATTGGCAAAAAGATATATTAATTATTAAGGAAATCGTTATGAATGAAATTCTTAATTTTTCCTTGCATTACATATATGGTTTTATTTTTTTCTAGAAAAGCCCCGATAGATCTGGAAACACCCGTAATCAGCGAATGAGAAGGGCTTTAAGGCAAGATAAATAAAATGACTTTTCTGCATGCCTGTTGACCCAAAAGTATTGCCACCCCTTTGTTGCTAGTGTTCTCTGCTACCTTCTACCTGTAAAAGCTCAATCTCACTCTTTGCCCTGCTTCTCCTCTCCCTTCTTCAAAAGATTGATAGACGGAATGTCTTTCGTAAACCTCAGTGAACTGTGGTTAACCAATTTCCACTGTAATTATGCAGTGAAAAGTTGCTAATTCCTGAATAGTGCTTTTACTATGTGAGACTTTAGTTAACTGAAGGGCTGCTGGTGACAATCTTTAGTGTTTTAAGGTGGAAATGTCCTCGGTGAAGAAAGGTTGAAGGGCCTATGCTGCATTAATTTTTTCTCAAGCTATGTTGCT
>AWOL01S0111167.1:4376-19376 GCA_000715115.1 Nicotiana otophora
GAAATTCGCAGGACGAGTAAGTTATTATTTTCAAAATATGTAGTACGCACAGAGTATGAATTTGATTGGAAGTATTAGAATAGAGTTACTTCTTTGAGTGTTGTTGTGCTAATGAGGCACGTGTCTTTTGGCCCATTTGGGCGGTGCAATTTAGATTTGAGCAAAGTGGGTGACTTCCGAGAGAATTCTAGTGGGTTTGAGAATTCTATATAGCAATTGAGAATTTCTTCGAACTTGTGTATGGATAAAACCTGAGATTTGTATTTGATGGTGCCTGGACTTACGAAAGTTCTGTATGACTAAGGGATTATACATTTTAGTATAAGGAAGGTAAGAAGAAACATTTCAAATTCACATAAGGTATTCTCAGAGTAAGTATTATAGCTGTGGTATTTTGAAGGTGCTTAAGAAGAATACAGTTGCTTATGGGCCGTAGGGCGTTGTTGTTCTATGCTAAGGTTTGTAGGGTGAGTTATGGTTAAAGATCATGGTATTTTAGCAAGAAAAAGTATCAATNCTTAAGAAGAATACAGTTGCTTATGGGCCGTAGGGCGTTGTTGTTCTATGCTAAGGTTTGTAGGGTGAGTTATGGTTAAAGATCATGGTATTTTAGCAAGAAGAAGTATCAATATGAAGACCAATTGGGAAGGGACTTAGAGAAAATAGGATAACTAGGTAGTAGGTTGGATCAATATGGTAATGGATATGATCGGTTCTTTGGGTGCTTATCATGTGGGGGTTTTCTACAAGTGCCTTGTGGCAATACACCTGGACTTGGCGACCTGCGAGGCTTGGTCGAGTTAGAGAAATTTAGTTCTAAGGGCTTGATTATGTGCAAATGGATTCCAAAGTACTCTGGATGGCTTGAGCCNAGTATGAATTTGATTGGGGGTATTAGAGTAGAGTTACTTCTTTGAGTGTTGTTGTGCTAATGGGCCACGTATCTTTTGGCCCATTTGGGCGGTGCAATTTAGATTTGAGCAAAGTGGGTGACTTCCGAGAGAATTCTAGTGGGTTTGAGAATTCTATATAGCAATTGAGAATTTCTTCGAACTTGTGTATGGATAAAACCTGAGATTTGTATTTGATGGTGCCTGGACTTACGAAAGTTCTGTATGACTAAGGGATTATACATTTTAGTATAAGGAAGGTAAGAAGAAACATTTCAAATTCACATAAGGTATTCTCAGAGTAAGTATTATAGCTGTGGTATTTTGAAGGTGCTTAAGAAGAATACAGTTGCTTATGGGCCGTAGGGCGTTGTTGTTCTATGCTAAGGTTTGTAGGGTGAGTTATGGTTAAAGATCATGGTATTTTAGCAAGAAGAAGTATCAATATGAAGACCAATTGGGAAGGGACTTAGAGAAAATAGGATAACTAGGTAGTAGGTTGGATCAATATGGTAATGGATATGATCGGTTCTTTGGGTGCTTATCATGTGGGGGTTTTCTACAAGTGCCTTGTGGCAATACACCTGGACTTGGCGACCTGCGAGGCTTGGTCGAGTTAGAGAAATTTAGTTCTAAGGGCTTGATTATGTGCAAATGGATTCCAAAGTACTCTAGATGGCTTGAGCCAGATACTTTTCTACCGAAGCAAGAGAAACGTGGGTATGTAAATTATTGATGACTCAAAGTTGATAATAAGATTCTTATGCTTTTCACATAAGGGCCAGATAGATACGGTGTATTGTGTGGGATTAAGGTTGGCATGTACAAGGTCATGGTTTGGCTTTGAAGGGGAGGTCATAAATTCGTAGAGGGCATGAACGATTTTCGATGTTTAGATGAATGCTATAACTATTTGGTATTGCGTGAGTAGAGTTTACATTTCAGAAGGCACACTATGTCTTGAATTATGGATATTTCATAGGTATTGCGGCATTTTCCCGGTTGATCGACTGCTGATGTCTAATTTTTTGCCTTGTGGCACAGAAGAATTTTAGAAATATTTCTCGTGGGATGATCGTGTATGTGAGGTGCGTTAGACATTCGGGCGGTGGAGATGGGACCAGAAATGGTAGTGCATGTGTTCTATGGATTTGGAGACTAGGAGTTGTCAGGAGCAGATTATTTCATAGCGGTGGACTGTGAGGTCGTGGCCGAAGCTAGCCAGATGATAGTATGTATTATGATTAAGTCATTATGGATTTTCGAGGGAATTTTTTTATCTATTTGTGGGTAACCCGAGTTGATGGAGGTCCATAGGTAGGCCCAGTTAAGATGTGTATTCTACACCGAGCCGAAATGGTTGGCTCCATACTGCTATTATTGAGAGATATGTCATCCGATTGATGTTGAACTTTATTCGTATTCTCAAATGATCTGTGAGTTACTCCTTTATGCTACGAGGAGTTGTGATTCATTGGTTATGTGCACAGATGGTGCGGTTCTATTTGAGTTTTATAGCGGAACTTGAGTGTGATGAGTACTTGGGTATTACATGATCGATAGCGTAATAGTTATGTCCTTTCGGGTTTTGTGTGGTATTTTTGTCATTTACCTCTCCGTCGTTATTAATTTTGAGTAGGGTGGCTCAGAGTATATAACATGAACCACGTGTTAGAATCAGGTGATGGTTCTACGGTGTATGATGAATTTTCAGCGTTTCGTTGTGGCGGTACTTGTTAATCTGACGGGGCGGTTCTCTCATTTGAGTCATTTTTCCATGACTGGGTACATTTGAATTGTTGCGTATTGGTGCACGGATGGCACGAGTTGTGGCTCTGAGTTATATTGGTGAGGCATGTCTATGGAATAGTTGTGTTTAGTAATATAAGGTCATTGGACCTAGAATGGGTACTATTAGGATTGATTTCGGTATATTCGGGAGTATAATATTGAAAGTCATCTCAGAAAGGGATTATGGTCCTAGTTAAGGCGAGAGGGCTCCGTGACTTGTTGATCTGGTAAGTGGTCATGAAATTTTGCGTGTTTCTTTTATTATTAACAATGTACGAAGGTTTTGGGATGCGGTTTGGTTCGATATGGGTTTAATATTGGTATGCGGTTGGCTTTGGAGTAGTCACTGCGATCAGGAATGGTGCTACGAACATGCAAGTTGTGTAATATGTTGGTTGATTATATCCGTGGTTATAGTTATAGCTCGATGCAACTTGTTCGGACTTATACAGTATGTAAATGTAAGATTTGTGTCTTGAAAGAAATTATAAAGGTTGGAAATTAAACTCCAAGGATTATGAGCTAAGATTAAATTAATGATTTTCAGTTGCATTATGTAGTCAAGTCTATGTGGGATAGGGTGATGTGGGCTCACCCTTGGGTACGTATGTGATAAGATAGAATAGTGATTTGATGGCTTGGAAATAACTCTTGGCACGTTCGAGGACGAACGCATGTTTAAGTGGGGAGAATGTAACGACCCGGCCGGTCATTTTGAGTATTACAAATCCGTTTCCCTATTTACTTCTCAAATTGTACCTCATAGTTGTTGTGTGAATTGCCAGGGTAATTGGTTCGGGTCTAGTGAGGTTTTGGAAGGAATTGAAACACTTAGTTCCAAGGTTTAAAGCTTAAGTTAAAATAGTGACCGGATGCGGACTTATGTGTAAACGACCCCGGATTCGAATTTTGATGATTTCAATAGCTCCGTATGGTGATTTTGGACTTAGGAGCATGTCTGGAAAATTATTTGGAGGCCCATAGTGGAATTTGGCTTGAATTGCCGAAAGATAAATTTTTTGAAAGTTTGACCGGGGGTTTGACTTTTTGATATTGGGGTCGGAATCTGATTCCGGAAATTTGAATAGGTCTGTAATGTGAAATGTGACTTGTGTGCAAAATTTGAGGTCAATCGGACGTGATTTGATAGGTTTCGACGTTGTTTGTAGAATTTAGAAATTTATTAGGCTTGAATTGGTGTGTAGTTCGTATTTTTAAGGTTGTTAGGTATGATTTGAGGACTAAAGTAGGTAAGTGTTATGTTATAGAACTTGTTGGTATGTTCGGACGGGGACCCGAGGGCCTTGGGCGAGTTCCGGATAGTTAACGGATTGATTTTTGAATTTGGAAGACTGCTGGAACTGAAGCCTTCTGGTGTAATCGCACTTGCGGAAAAGTAGTCGCATGTGCGAGCAGGGGTGCGCTGAAGCGAGGTGCGCAGGTGCGGAAGATGCTTCACAGGTGCGAGCACCTGCGCGACAAGGAGCGCAGATGCGGGCAGAGGGCTGTGAGGCATTGATATGCACACATGACATATATGCATAGAGATGTGTTTTCCTCATGCTGTACGATATCACATTATTTATGATTTCTCACACATGTTGACAGATGGGCATAGTGATGCATTTGTTTTACACTGGTTGTCTAGGAAAGAAAATAAAATATTTTATTTATTATTGAAAGGATTTTGGAAAAATTAATGTTCTCAAATTATTCATAGTTTTGGAAACTTCGGCAAACGATTTGGGTTTTCACTGATGTATTTGAAAGGAAGAACTATTATTTTTTAAATCATGATTTGGCTGAGCATTTATCTCTGTGTTTCTGCTGATATTATTTGCTTTATGTTGTTGTGGACTAGTGGTTTTGGACCCCGACCTTGGTAGAAGCTCGTCACTGCTTTCAATATAAGGCTAGGTTTGTTACTTACTCAGTACATGGGGTCGGTTGTACTGATACTACACTTCTGCACATTACGTGCAGATATTGGTTGTCGTTGTAGCTGTGTTCGATGGTTGCCGGATTTGAAGATGTACCTGCGTTTCTGTTGTAGCTGCCTCTTGTTCAGGGTAGCCTTAGATTTATATAAGCTCTGCTTATGTACTATTCAAACAAACTATGTATTTATTTCATTTCAGCTTTGTATACTCTATTCTTAGAAGCTCATGATTTGTACTACCAGTTATTGGGAAAATGTATTGGTTTTAGATATTTTCTTTTAAATAATTGTCATTATAATTAAATAGTTGGTAATTGGCTTACCTAACGGGATGGGTTAGGTGCCATCACGACTAGTTGGATTTTGGGTCGTGATAATTATTTGCCCTGGTAGATTTTCTAGGTTTTGGTAACATGATGAGAGGATCAGGTACATGATTTGTGGCGGTATTCAGATCATTTGTTATGAGTGACTCACATGAAGATGCAGGGGCTATGTTAGGTGGGGAAGTAGGTACAATATGATCAACAGATATAGGAGAATCAGTGACAGAGTTGTGTGTGTGATTCTTATCCTGTAGTTGACAACTATCCAAAGTATTAGTTTGATCATAGTCATCTATGATGTTGGGCTGAGGGGATGCACAACTTGTACTGGAAGTTATTAGGTGTAAAACTGAAGGGAAAGTGGAATGATTAGGAGAAATAGCAAATGGGAAAAGGTGTTCATAAAACTGTACATCTCTAGAAATGTGTATCCTTTTACTAAGCAAATCAAGTACCTTGTAACCTTTTGTTCCGAAGGGGTATCCTACAAATATGTGTGGGTTGGCTCTTGGTTCAAATTTGTCTTTGTGAGTTTTAAGGGTGGTAGGATAGCATAGACAGCCAAAGCTCCTCAGATGGGAATATGTGAGTTTCTGTTTGTAGAGGATTTCAAACGGGCACTTATTATTTAGTATTGTAGAGGGGAGTATATTTATCAAATATGTTGCAGTTAGGATGCACTCTCCCCAATACCTCAAAGGCCATTTAGACTGGTACAATAGAGCTCTTGCTGTCTCTAAAAGGCATTTATGTTTTCTTTCGACCACACCATTTTGTTGTGGTGTATAGGGACAAGTTCTTTGGTAAATAATCCCTTTGGTTTGGTAAAAGGTCAGGACTTCATTGCTTTTGAATTCCAGCCCATTATCAGATCTAATGGTCTTGACTGACATTTGGAACTGGTTTTCAACCATGAAAACAAAGGTTTTGATAGCTTCTAGTGCATTGCTTTTGCAACTCAATAACTATGTCCAAGTAGATCTACTACAACCATCGACTATAGTTAAAAACAATACTTGTAATTATCATATGTGGAAAGGTGGTAAGGGCCCCAAAGGTCTATATGTAATAGATCCAATACTTGGGTGGAAGATATGGTTTTTTGTGGAAAGGGAAGTCTGCCTTGTCTAGCCATAAGACAGACTGAACAAAGAAAAGGTTGTTTGGGTACAAAATTGGCTGGTATAGAACATATCCCCTTTATTTTTACAAAAGGTACATGGCCTAATCTGTTGTGCCACAAGTAATCAACACAATTTTCATGATCTGAGACAAACAAAGAAATTTTATTAGAACAAACTCTCTTATTATCATATTGGTAGTTATTTACAATAGGAAGTGAAGGTAATTTGAGAGCTTGTACAACATCAGAATCACTACTGAGACTCTCACAAAAACATACTCTTTTATTGCTTGACTGGCAGCTATTTACAATTGAATATGAAGATGGTGAATGAGTCTGCACAATACTTGCATCGTGACATGAATTAGAACTACCAGAACTGAGTAAAGAAGTTGAACTAACTGATTGGCATTTTGAGCAGAGGAAATACAGACTATTCCTTTCTCTACCAATCTCTTTTTCAGAGGCCTTTTCATTGAAGAGGCCTACTATACACATGCGTACGTAGAAAAATTAACAATGGATTTGAGTTGTGATGTTAATGAATGAATGGAAATGAGATTGAACTTGAAACTAGGAACAAACAACACCCTGTGTAAGGTTAGCTTTGGACTAAGAACTACATTACCTATCTCTGTCACTTTAACCCTATATCTATTTGGGAGAGTAACTAAAAATGGGTATAACAAGGTTTTAGTATTAGGGAGTAGATTTTTGTTGTATGACATGTGGTTCGAGGCTCCAGAGTCTAAAATCCAAAAATTAGCAGGTAAATGGGAACATTTATATGAAAGATCACCAATAATTTCATCATAAGTACAATAAGCCAATATACCTGCGAAGTTTACAACTCCACTTGTGATATTGTTTGAGGTCTTAGCTACAGTCCCAAAGTGAAGTTTTTCCAGTAGGTTCAACAACTGATTGTACTGTTCTTTCGTCAAGTTGGGCGCATTGTGGTTCTGATTATGACCTCGATTATCAGCTACATCAAGCTCTACAGACAACATTTTTTGAGATCCTCCATGAACATTTGCAGCAGATGTTGTATTCCTGCTTTGTGTGAACTTGAAGTTCTGTGGGAAACCATGTAACCTGTAATACTTTTCTTTAGTATGGCCTGGCTTTTTGCGATAGTCACAAAACAAACGTGGACCTATATTCCCTGATCTATAGGCATTATTTCCTGCATTGTTTGCCATTTGATTGTAATTTGTTCTAAAACCACTATTTGCTTGCCCATGAACGTTTAATGACGCAGATTCCAAACTTAGCCGCGTTGTTTTTCCTCTTGAATTAGAATAGAGAAGGCTTGTGCTATCCTGGGCAGTGGGTTCATCATCAAAATACTTCCTTTTTACTACAGTATATACCTCATTTAAGCCTATCAAAAACTGAATGAGTCTCCTATCTTGTTCTACCTTGTGTATATTAGCCTTTGCCCCGCAGGTGCACTGGCAATTGCATTGAGTACTCGCATTCAACGTGTGTAATTCCTCCCAAAGCTTCTTTATCTTTGTGTAATAGCCAGTGATCTCCAGTGAGCCCTGAGTCAAGTCATTGATTTCCTTTTGAAGTTGATACATCTTAGCTCCGTTGGTCTGGTCATACCTATCCTCCAATTCCTGCCAAAGTTCTTTCGCATCATTTACATACTGTAAACTGTCTGCTATGTCCTTCGAAAGTGAGTTCAAAATCCATGAGGTGATCATATCATCACACCTTTTCCATTGTCCGTAATTTACAGAATCAGCATTAGGCTTTCTACATTTACCATTAATAAAACCTATTTTGTTCTTCACTGAGAGGGCTCGCAGAACTCCTCTTCTCTAGGATCTATCCTACTCCATCAAAAGGTATTGGTACCAAGGTCGATCCAGCATTTTCTGATGGATGCATATATAGAGGATTAGTTGAATCCATGACATCTCTTACCAAATTGGGTCCGTTATTCTCAAATTGATGAATAATTGGGTCAGCAATATCCTCTTCTCCAGTCATGATTTGAAGTATCGAAAGAGAGAGATGAAATTATACTCTAACAGAAAAACAATGAATCAAATTGACGCAAAAAAGTGAGAAAAATTGATTTCCAGATTTTGGAAAACCCTAGATTTATTGAGTCAATAAAATCGATTGAATTTGTGAAATCGATTGAAGATTGAGTGAGAATTAAATCAGAAAACAGAGCTCTGCTCTGATACCATGTGGAAATTAAAAGACTGTGAGGTGTAGGCTCCATTGGAGAGGAAGCTCGAGCTAACGCTGCTAGCTCATGGCTGAGGAGAACGGTCTGGAATTTGAGAGAGAATGTAGGAATGCAAAAAGTGATTTCATTCACTGTAGCAATTACAATATATATATACGTGAGTGGAGAAGTGTGACTAAATCTAACAGCTGGCAACAACTCATTAACAACTAGCAGCTAAACTACCATTAAGCTAACTGACTAACTTCAATTATCAGAATAACAACATGTACATAAATATGCTTAGTCAATCTTAACAACAGTATTGAGCATATGCTTCCTAACCGTGTAAACTTATTGGCTTCACATAAGGTGTCTGAAGCGTTGGGTCTCTTTGAAGGCTTTATTTATTTATTTATTTATTTTGTTTGAAATAATTAAGTAGGATATTAGGTTAGGTATTAAAGTAATTTAACTTTTTTACTTTTGGGTTCTTGCTTTTAATATAATATAGATTTATTGATTGTACAGTTCAAAAATTATTATTTTTCCTTATTGACATTCAGAAGCAAGGCAAGAGACTCAAAGCCAAGATAGCTCTTTCAAAGGATAAAACTTCCACTGGGTAAAAAGATTGGAATTTCCTTTCCAATATTTAAACAGTAATTTACAGAAAGAGATTGAGTTAGGCTATTCTACGATCATGTGTGAATGATGTATAGTTAGTTTATCATGGGGCTTTGGGAGGCCTCACTTCCACTTAGCTATCTCTAGTAATTTTCTCAGAATATAGTGTTGTATATTATCTTGCGAGGACAGTTCCCTATAGGGGAATGTTATATGATTTTGTTAGTCAGAGCATTCTTTTCTTACGTTGTTATATACCTTGATTTGGGTAAATATCAAAAGTTGAAAATCTGTTCAAAATATAATTATGGGAGTAGAAAGATAGCTATTTGAAAATGTTGTATTACAGATTTACAGGTTGCAGTACAAGACATATCGCGACATATGACCTCGTTATCTGGTGCCATTTTGCATTGCCTGTATTAGAGCAAATGTTTACTGTGTAAAGAAAAGCTAGGAGAGAAAAAAAAACAGCGAGAAGATAAAAATGATAGTGCAATGAGTGCAAAATTTGAAAACTTACTTAAATATAGTACTAAACAAAGTTGAGCTATAAATAAAAATGAAGAAAATAATTTAAGTTCCTAAAAAAGTGATATTGATCCTATATAACTAACTTGGTAAAGAACTAATTCCTATCTTCAAAGAATTGACGTGTAGGCTTCAAGCCAAATAGAAATATCACAAAAATACTTGAAAATGACACAAAATTCTAAAAAGAAATACTAAACTACCTTCAGATATTAACAAAATGAAATATTATTCATACAAATGGTACTACATTTTTGTCCTACTATACTCCACATTACGTTACATGTTTTGGGTACTTAGGATATGCTAAGTTAGTCATGTCTGCCAAAAGCAATTGGTGCATGGAAAATGGTGGATGATGTAATATTACCAAGTCTTGGTTTTGCTTTCTTCCCAACTTAGACTAGTGATCGGCGCAATTGTTATCTTGTCTCAAAATATGAATTAGACAAATTTGAAGTTCGGACATGAGACGCCTACGTTCTTCTATCACATCATGATCAGGGTGACTTTCGACATCATTTCTCAATATTAGGGCATCATTTGAATCAGTTTCAATGATAATTAACCTTTTTCAAGTTATAATTTTTAGTTAGGGTTAAACCACCATGTATAGCCCATAATTCCGGTGTAAAGCTTATGTTGCTTTCATATTAAGCCTGTCGTAGAATCCGCCTAGCCACATTTCTTTGTCGTCTCGTGCAACACCTTCAAATCCCACTAATCCTGAATTGAGTATGAAACTGTCATCTATATTGATCTTGATAAATCCTGAAGTAGGGGCGGCTCAATGAAACCGGAGGTCCAAAGCCAAAACTAGAAAGATGTGAGAAAATAGCATTAGTAATATGACTACGGTTGGACAAGTAGACATGATTAATTTAGATAACCAAGAAAAAACTGAACGGTCTTTTTCTTTCAAGGTTTTAAGTTTTCTTTTGAGTGTTTCACAATATAACATTGTCTAATATTCTAAAATTTGAGTTAAATTATGCAAATATTCACATCAAGTAATAAAATATTTGATAACTAGAACCAATGTAGTGTATTGAAACAAAATGTTAATGTTTTGTTAACTTAAAAAAATCTTACTAATATAAATAATTATAACTAATGAAAAAAGTTTTAGGGGGGCTTTTGACTCTTAAGGGCCTAAAGCTTTTAGTTTTACCCTAGAGTCACCCATGTCCTGAACGCGGAAAAGACCAACTAATATAGATGGGTGCATTTCTCTGTTTGATTGTTGACTGAACATGGCAACCTGAGCTGTGTGTTCAATACCGGGAAAATGAATAGCTTGCCAATTAGTACAAGGCACATATGCTTTACGCACTGTTTTTGGTTACTAAAGCGTGATATAAAAACAAAGTGAATGAAGACTATATTTAATAGTAGTAAGATTTTATATATGCTAAGTACGTCCGTTAGTTACAAATCCTAAATGAATTGGGATTATACCATTTAGGAAAGCAAAAAAGTACAAACTATTTGGGATTAGGATTCTAACATTTAGTAAATAGAAAATAGAAAATAGAAAATAGAAGAAAAATAGGAAACCAAATTCCATAATGTTTAGGATTTAGATTTAGGAAACATGCCAAATTGCTAGCTTTTCTACGCTCCCACGTGTTGTAGAGATTTTTTTTTCTTTTCTATTACCTAATTATATTTTGGTTAGGGGATTCAATTTTACTGCTTCAGTTAAAACAAATACCTATAGTCCTAAAATAGTATCATTAGAGGAGTTTTTTTAGGGCGGGTTAGATTGATAAATTTGAACTTTTGAACTTCAATATATTCTTGTGCACTATTTAATCTTTTTAATTTTACGTTCACATTATTTTTGTACATGTATTAAACTGAACTATTACTTTAGAAAAGTTTTCAATTTTTGTTTAAATATAAACAAAAAAAACATATATATATATATATATATATATTTTGAAAAAGTATACTTTGGGTTAGGGGAATTAGACCAAGATGTATTCTGAAAATCAAACACAATTCCTAAGAGAGTACAAACTTCTCGTGATCTGCTTGATCTAAGTCTTTTTCCTATAACTACAATGCAAAAATAGCAAGGGGAAGGAGTATAAAAAACAGAAAATATAAGTGCAACCACTTTTCAATATCGATGAAATAATTTACCAATTATGTGGGCCAATTCGTAAAGAAATTGCCAAATTCATCATTTTCTTTCTCTCTTTTTTTTTAATAGAAGAAAATGGTTATCAGATGTAGAAAAATAGTTTTAAGAGTTATGATCAAGACCTTACATTAAAATATGGCTTTGTGGTCCAGATTGTCCCATTGGCAGCACCAAAATAAATAGTTTTAAGAGTTATGACCGAAGATCTTACATTAAAATGTGGTTTTATGATCCAGATAGTCCTTTTGGCAGCACCAAAATAAATAGTTTTAAGAGTTATGATGGTTTTGTGGTCCAGATTGTCCCATTGGCAGCACCAAAATAACCACTCGCCGTTTGTTTCGAGAAATAAGTTATCCCAGTATTAATTATTATTAATTCGGAGATTAGTTATCTCATTATTCTATAGGGTAAAAATAATATTACAATCCCGAGATTAATTATACCGTGATTTTATCCCAACCATATATGAAATAAATTCATCTCAAACTTAATCGCAGGAATTTCAACATGTACATTATAACAGGATAATTATATGGTTTCGACACAAAACAACAGATTTGAATTATGACCTCTTAAAAAATAAACTAGATAGAATCTGAAATCGTAATTGTAGAATCTAGTCATGACTGTATTCGAACTCATGATTCTTCTAATTAATTTTGGATGAAGGGATGATCATCAAGAACCATTCGTGTGCATTAACATATTACTGTATTTTGTTTTTCTTAAAGAAAGGAAATTTTAATTCTTCGAAATTTCTGAAATAAAAGGCTTTTGTGTAGAAGTTGATGTTGATCCACAAGCCGATATTCATTTGGGACTACGTAAGCCACTTGATTGGGTGGTATAAATGAAATCGAACTCAATTCCAAAAGTTAGATTCATTTGAATTTAATTTCGGAACTGGTTATAGTTGAATTAATATGTAATGTAAAATACATATTACAATTTATTTTCGAAGAAGAATTGGTTCAAGTTTGCTTTTGGAAAACAATTGGAAGGACATTTAACCCCTTAATTTAGATAAAGGCACATATTCTTTTACCATGATCAAATGTCAAAAGGATTAACAACAGTAAATACGATCAGAAACATATTGATTTGGATATAGTCGTTGTACGTGTTCTAGTATAATATATGTAGGAGAGTTCTAAAAATTCCTTTAAAGGTCTTTAAGATACAATATATTTTTATACTAGTAATAATAAGTCAAGTTTAACCTGTATATGCACTATTTTTCAGCAAAGAGTATTCAATTAGTCATCCTTTGCTAGCCTTAATTCTGCCGAGAGACCTAATTGACTCACATTCTTTTTGCTGTTTTTCTCTTTCTTCAAGCTAATATGTAAAGCTTCATATTTATCAAAATGACCGAGAATTATTTTATCTATTTCTAAATTTAACCTTAAAATATTTCCGTTACACTTTCATACTTCTATAGTTTAAGTCAATTCACGAGACTATCGATTTTTTTGGTACACACGATGTTTATTTTAAGTCAAATAATTTAATTTAAAAATTCTCTCTCTATATATTGATTTAATGTAAATATTAATAAGTTTTTCATCCCGAGATATTATTTGTTTTTTTTCCTCATTGACTTTAATTTAGGTTTCGAATAATAATTTGTGGGTTTCAAAGAAATAAACAATTAATTAGTAGTGTACATAGAGTTCGGTGAGTAACATCTGAGTTCAAAGAGGTGAAAGATGGTAGGAAGAGTTGTCGTACTAGTAACGATCCTGATCTTGGCTCAAACTGGAAGCCTAAACTCGCACCAAGAATCAGGTGAATGGAGTTGTGATTCGAACTCGGACATCCATATTAAAGCCGAGTTCAAGCCAGGGAGAATCAACCTAGATGGGCAGGTTGATGATTGGAAAGAAATAGATGGCTCTGCATTTTCACTTTTACCTGCTTTAGACCCACATTCAGATAAACCATATAATGGTGGTAAAATGACTATCAAGGTACATGTTACACAACAACCAGCTTATTGTGAAGAAAAATACCCAGTTTTAACTTTGGATTCTTGTTGAAATTATCATTTGTGAAATAGACCCAATATGTTACATATGATTCATATTGTCAAATTGGATTTTTGTCACATTTCATCGTGAAGAAAAGACCAAGCTTTTGTCCTTAATTTTTTTTTAAACTTTTATATTCTTGTCAAATTATCCTTTTGTGAGATAGGCTTGAATAGAGCGGAAGTGACTACATAAAATTCATATAGCCACCGCAGTTAGTTTCCAATTACTATAATTTTGTCACAACTCAATGTGGAAGAAAGATGGGGAAAAAATGTAGAAGAAAGACCAAGTTTGGTGTTTTTTTTTTTTTTTTTTTTTTTTTTGACAACTAGATAGTTTTGTTGAAATTAGCCCTGAATAAAGAGGAATAGTTAGAAATGATTTGTGTGGCCACTTGACTTGCTTGGAATTGAGGCATAGTTGATTGATTGATTGATGATTGTATTTACTTATTGATTGTATTTACCGAGATGAGTTTTAGCACAAGCTTCTCTTGTTCTTTTGCAGGCGTCACATGATGGCAAAGAGGTTTTCTTCATGTTGCAAGTCGAAGGGGATTACACATATTCTGAAGGGTATGGATTGAAAAATCTTAGAACAAGAGACCATCGTGCTTTATTACAATTTGTATTTCCTGCTTGATTAGGAAGGGAAGAAAGGGTAGAGGATGATATTCGAAGAAATGTCACATTTAAGTTATAAAAGATTTAAAGGAGGATTAGTTTAGAGGTGGATTCTTGATTTCATGACTTATTTTAAGTTTGCCATTAACTCGCAACGTCCTCCTTTATTCGGACATGGAAAGAATAATGTGAAGCTCACATTAGTGGAGTTTGGGATTGAGGCATGGACAATAGGTTGATTGATTGATTAGTTTAAAGGTGGAGACTCTTCAATTAAGTAAGTAGTAAGATTAATTAAATTTGGTCAGACCGCAAGGGTAACAAGTAACTTGTGCAAGAGGCTGTATTTCCTTGTCATCCAGTTACCGAATATGCTTATGCTGATTTAACGCATTAGCAGCTTGATCATTTATGGGAAACCACATTAATTAGGTAATGATTTGAGTTTTGAGTGGAATAACAAAGGCTCGTTTGCGCTCTGTTGCCTTCTTCTTCACTCTCTTCCCACTTGTCACCATCATCTTTGCAGTTCATCTGACTGTAGGAAGCAAAATTTTTATTGCTGGTTTTCAAACAAAGTCTGACATCTTTTTTCTTGTTTGAGACCTTAATTCTCGCATTTTTGTTGCTCGCTTCAGATACAGTAACAAGGCTGCCTCTGTCGCTATTATGTTCCAAATTGGTGAAAATGCATCTTATCATAGAGTAAGTGGCTTCAGTACCTGTTCCCTTTCTCTTTCATGTTTTTCCTTTTATATTTCCCTCTTCCTGTTAAAT
>AWOL01S0111167.1:22732-33750 GCA_000715115.1 Nicotiana otophora
GTGCCCTACTATTCATAAGAAATACTGATTGTTGAGAGACTGATTTATGAAAGCCCGGTGAGGCCTCAACCGACAGCGTTGCTTCGTTCTGCGGCGGTTTTCAAGCTAGCACCCGTTTCAGCATATCATCTCGCTCGATTCCAAAAAAAAAAAAGAGACGCTGTTTTTGATTATCCAGTTCTATATCGAAAACGAGCAGTTGATCCCACGAAAGCAACGCTGGCTTTGTTGCGGGTTCAACTGGAATTGTAAGAAGTGAGGTAAATTGCCTTTCTCCCCACCGCATATGCCTCCTCTGCTTATGCCACTGGTGATGAACTCACTATGGCTATTCAACGTCAAACTCAGAGTTTTTCTTACTACATAGGCGGCTAAACGAAGCCCCAGTCTTGATTTGTCAAACCCCAACCCCCTTATTAGTAGCCGAAGTAAAGGCCAGCATGAGATCAAAGTCACTTGTCGTCCGTTCGCTCTCTGTTCAACAAAGGCCATCGATATTCCCTTACTTCTCAAGTTTTGAATTTTATGAGCCCTTCGATTGTATCCTATAATAAAATCTCTCTGATAAACATCTTGTCGATGATTCGATTTTAACATATTATTTATAATCTTCGTGTGCGCTTTTCGCCTGGCTTCTTTGCGTAAAGAACCTAACTCATCTGAAGTTAAGAAAAAT
The DNA here is from genome assembly GCA_000715115.1 of Nicotiana otophora. Lineage (NCBI taxonomy): Eukaryota > Viridiplantae > Streptophyta > Magnoliopsida > Solanales > Solanaceae > Nicotiana > Nicotiana otophora. Next base: position 23,409 of record AWOL01S0111167.1, read on the forward strand.
GAACCATTTAACCTTTTAACCAGTGTAGGCTAAGTAGTGGCAATAAGAATCTGAACTTTCTGAAATTGGAACCAGAACTTGAATAGGAAAACAAGTGGACACACCCGCAAGGAAACCCATCTCGAAACCAGCGAGTTGCCTAAAACCTCCCTTGTTGTCTTGCTTGCTTTTGGATAAGAAAGACTAGTCACTTTAACCTACCTTCCTAGCTTTAGTTGCCTTAAAGCTTGTCTTTCTTTCAGAACCTTGTTACTTTTAAGCTGTCTTTTCGCCTGAGGCTTTCGGAGAGTAAAATTGACTGGGATGTAAGATAATTCTCTGCTGTACGGTAGTGCAATTTCCTCTTGAAGAATATACAGAAAAATGACCATCACTGTTCTTGATGGTTGAATTCTAATACGGAGCAAGATATATCGTAGGAGTAAATACATCTCAATTGAAACATGTTGGGTTTTCACACTCACATTGATCACGTATATGATCACCGGTTCTCACTTTGACCGCCAAATATTGTAGCAGCTGTTATTTACTTATTAATATGAACAAAATCTGGTGGAAACTGCAGCCTATCTGCTTTCTAGATGCAGGACATGTCGTTCTTCTTTATTTTCTTGGTAGGTATTTGGCAATTAGCTGATCTCAAGCTGAAAGTGTTGTTGGGAAAGCCATTTTAATTTCTAGTATCCAGACTGCAGAATTCTATTGCATATGTTTCAACAGCTTTTTTTCTCCTCTTTTTCTCTGTGGTCTGCCTATTGATTTCTCCTTGTATAACAGCGAATGATTCTAGTGCACAGAATGATTGGAAAGGAACTTGGTGGCACAGTAGCTTGACTCTTCACTCAGGTAAACGAACATATGGTTTCTAATCCCTGAAAATTTTGTCAGGTCTGTACATTTTACTTGTTCTTTTCCAAAAAAATAAAATTAAAAATAAATAAAGCTGCTTTCTTCTCTAGCTTATAGCATGAGGCATAAATACATTAGGAGTTGAATTTTTTATGAACTAGAAGTTTCAAAACATGCATACAGGAATAGAACAGTCGTGATACCATACTTGTAGGAAGTTACAAAAGGGATCATAGAATAGAACAAATCTTTATTTTATTTGACCTGAAACATAGAAGGGTTCACAAGCAGGTGGTTCTGAGTGAACAGGGAAATACAACCCACTTCGATTCAGATAACAGTTTTAAAAGACCGAATGATAAGCCAGCTTCCCCGACTTTCTGCACTACTGCAACTCAATTGGCTGTTTTGACATCATTGATCTAACACATTGACGCTGTAACGTCATCATCTTCTTCCTGTGTTGCACAAACTTCTCTCTTTCCACATTCTCAACTGAACTTCCACAGACACCACATTGGACTTTGAAATGGTACCAGTTAAGGATGGAATGCTCATGGAGTAATAGCACTTCACTGAAATGCGGATGTTGAGATGGATGTGCGGACATGCCATGTTAGATAGAATTAAAAATGAAGTTATCCGGGACAAGGTGGGCGTGACCCCTGTGGACAAGATGCGGGAGGTGAGACTTAGATGGTTCGGGCATGCGAAGAAGAGAGGCATTGATACTCCGGTGAGGAGGTGTGAGAGGCTGGCATTGGAGGGCCAATGGAGAAGTAGAGGCAGGCCGAAGAAGTATTGGGGATAGGTGATTAGGCAGGATATGGCGTTGCTCCAGCTAACTGAGAAAATGACCATGGATAGGAAGGCGTAGAGGTTGAGAATAAAGGTAAAGGGTTAGGTAGCCGAGTGTTGTCCTTGTTTGTAACCGTAGCTTTGATACATCACTTAGTGTCTTTAGTGTATTTTCGTATCCCTAGACTTCTGTTATTACTTGTTGCCGCCTTTGTTTCGGTTTTCTAATTGCATTACTTAGTGTTAGTTTTGTATTTTCTCTTCGGTTGTCAGATTGGTTTGCTTATTATTGCCCCTCCTTTTTTCCCTTCCTGAGCCGAGGGTCTACCGGAAATAATCTCCCGGCCTTTTTAAAGGCAGGGGTAAGGTCTGCGTACACTCTACCCTCCCCAGCCCCTACTTGTGGGACTACACTGGTTTGTTGTTGTTGATATCCTTGTTATATACCTTTTGAAATGTATTTCTTTTTACGAATGAAATATCTGAGTTGTTACTTTTGTTATACTTCACTTCCATATATATAGGTTGAGAACACCTAGACACTAGATTTTAGGCAAAAATTTTTGCTTAAGAGAAGAATGAATACAGATGATTCATATAGTCAGCCCGAACTAATTTTGGATGGAGTGATGGTTTATTGATTAATTGATCGGTAGTACTCCCGAGGAATCCAAGGGAACTAACTTTGAACACAGTAGTAAATTCATCTCAACATTTATTTCTATCCACATAGATCTTTCCAGAAAAAATGCCGAGACTAAATATATTTTTGGGGCTAATTGCAGAAGATGATAAATTGAGAACAAAAGTAATCTTTTTTTTTGTTGTTGGAAGCCTATGTCGAACATGAACAAACATTCCCAGGAGCTATATGTCCATTAGTTTCTTTTTGTTCCTACCACATGCGGTTTTGTTGAAATAGCAATTTTATCAGTTAAGTTGTAAAAATCTTAGTGAAGTTCTTTTCCTCATCCATGCTAATCCAAGGATAAGATAGAAACTCCGTACACCTTTCCTGCATTCTAAGATAGCATAGCTAAAGACTGGGAAGAGTTTTTGCTGTAATCAGTAGAGATCTCTATGCCATACCACAGAAGAACAGTTTAGATTCCGCTGAGATAGAATGCCCTTTTAACTTAGGTATCTGTGATAAACACAATAATGCAGGGAATAAGAGATATTTAAATGTTATGTGTAATGATGTCCAAGTATACATGAATGTCATACGGTAGCGACGTTTTGGAAGGCTGTATTTAGAGTGAGGTGAACAGAGTGTATCCTTTACATGACTTCCTCAATTACCTATAGATTCAACAAACGGCTGAGTTTTTGTATCCTTAGCTTTGTACATATATCAGCACCATCTTGCGGCTGTTTTCCAGTAAAATCTTTTACTTACCAAAGAAAGAATGAGAGGAAAATAACGTGTCTCAGCCAGTGCCCTTGTTTGTGTTGTATATATCTGTATTGCTCCACTGTGGCTTCGCATTATGAAGGCCATTGACTTATCAAGCGAATTATGTTAGGAAGCCCGTGTAACAAAAAATTTGTTGTTGTTTGTTAGTTACTGTGCCTTACAGCTCCTTGCCTTTTACTACCTTTATTCCAACACTAACTCTTAAAGTTGAAACAGGTTTTGTTAAGGATGACAGCCCATATTCATCCAGCAATCAATCCGGTGCATATTATTTTGAATTTTCCAGGCCACTCAGAACAATGGATCGCCTTCAACAGGTAATGAAGTGCTAACCTGACAATAGTAATTGATGGAGAGTGCTGTTACAATTGAAAATCACTTCGACAGTAGACGTTGGAGTAGAACACATTTCCTTGCATTTTTATACAGAATTCTTTCTGCTTGCATGCATTTGTTATTTACATTACAACTCCCTTCGAAACCAGCTCTTTAATTTCTACTGACGCAAAGTTGATTGATTGTGGTTGGACGTGGACTTTTTACAGGACGCTCAATTCACAATTGGCAAAACAAGCAAGATGTCTGTGGCATTTTGGTACCCCATAGATGGAAAACCATGGCACGGATCGGGTCACTTTTCAGTTAGCTGCAATTGGATACCATTGGATATCTTGCCAGATGGTTCTGAGCTCACTTATGTGCCACAAAGAAGTCCTTGGGACACAGCTACAGCTTTCTCTCTTCTCTTTTCAGTAGTAGCTTTTTGTATATCCATCTTTGTTGGGCATAGAGTTTCAAGAACCAAGAACATCGCTTTTACACCAATGGACAATCTTTAGAACAGGACCAAGTTCCTGCAGATCCTGGAACTAGGTAACACGTTTGCTTCTTTCACCTAAGATGTCTTTTGCAATTTACACTTGTAGTTGGAGTTCATGATCAGATAACCTTTTTGCTTTTGACGTAACGTCGATCAGCTATGAAGCTCATTCTTGACTCTATTCTTTTTCTGTGAAAAGAAAAAAATTACGACTCTCTCTCCCTCTCCCTTTTGGTTTTTGACAGTTTTCTCTTTTGTGTTGGAATGGCGTCAAAACTATGGTTGCTATGTGACTTTAGATCTCAAGACACAGTAGTGTAAATATCATGCAACTAAAAGGAGCAACTTGAAAGGCTCTTTTGAGAACTCTGTGTAAATCAAGTAACTATCCATTATTTTATCAATTTTGGGATCTTTCCATTATTATATGTGTTATGAGAATCTAATTCTCCTTCACAAGACATGCAATAAATTAGAGAAGAATAAAGGAAGAAAGGGCAAACTACTTTTAAAAGAAACACAAATACAGCTTTCCCAGATTAAAAAGAAAAAATGATAGATAAATCGCAATTGTGTTCGCATAATAGGCAGAGAAAAATATTTAGCCTGTGCACTGATATTAAAAAGGTCTACGATATGAATTGTAAATAGAATAACAACCCAAAAAAAGTAAAGAAAATGTACAAGTTATATACATCACTGTTAACCAAATTTTACCTGTAATTAATAATTCCTAGTATATTATAATGATCTCATTGCGTAAATACTATATATCTTTTTATAAAGTTAAAATAGTGCAGCTACATTTTTGCATCTTCCTCTGCAAGGACTAAGTTGTGTATATGTATCCTTTGCTGATGGAACTTGAACTAATGTGAAATGCCAAATGCCAAATGCTGTAGGAAGAAAGCTGGCAACGCATGAACTAGAAGAGCAGAATTACTATACTACAATGCCATAACATGAATCCAGAAACTGAAAATCATTATATTTAAATGGCAATGCGTGAAATTTGAAATAAAGGCGGAAAATTAAAGGGTTGAAACTGCCAGCCGTGAAGAATATTAACAGTTGAATAAGAGCAAATTCTCTCTCAATAAAGACATGAAATTACACAAACCTTGCTAAGACAATGTTTAAGCAGTGTTCCAAAAAGCAAAAAGCAAAAAGTGCAAAACAATGAAATCTATGGAACTTGAAGAAAAAGCAAGAAGTGGAGCCTTCTTTGAAATGAGGCGCACGATTTAAGCAAAAAAAATTAAAAAATGCCAAAATCCATGATTTTAGTACTATAACAATCAAGCTGCTATTAAAATAACTAATTTCAACATCCAATATACAGTAATGTCAATATTGGTCCAACTCCTCAAAGTTGAGCTTCAAAGAATTGCTGCTTTTCTTTGGATTATTTTGCGCCTCATTACTTGAAGCGCACACTTCTCTGAAGCGCATGGCCTCACCCATGAAGCGATAACCGCTTCCTTCAGATTGCTTTGCTTTAAGCGACAAAGCGATGGCTTTTAATAACACGTCATTGAACATGTCAAGTTCACAGAGGCTGCTAAGACAGGTGCATGGAGAGTATTTAAGTCTGAGTAGAAGAAAAGAATCTGAAAAAACAAGAAATGAAAGGATTACCAGAGTATGTTTGAGGAAAGATCTTGGAATCCTTCATGTACTTCTTTAAAGATATAGAGGCACGTACCTATACAAAAAGAGGATGGAAAAGAAACAAAACCATATGGGCATATCCTTTAAATTATTCAGGACAAACCCTTTTAAGCAAGCCTTCGAGCTCGCAGCTCATTTCAATTCCATCTTCCTTAATTCTCACTAGCATATCGTCTGCTGTTCTGTTGGCAGCTATGTAAGTGTGAAGCAATGAACTATATATACCACTACTAAGACAATTCAGCATTTTCAAATACTTGTAGAACTCCTCAGCACCACCAACATCTCTCTCTTCTACAAAATACTCGAGAAATTTATTTATTGTTTCACATTTTGGTTGCCACTCATTCTCCTTTACAAGGAATACAACTGCTTCCAGGCACTCCATAGCAAGATCGATTCGACGATGCCTCAAAAAGAATGCTATGAACATTTCCCAAGCCAAGAAGAAAGGTCCTTGTGATCGCTTCAAAGCACGAAGAAAGAGTTCCTCCGCATCATGTAGCATGTCATTTCTCAGATAAGCACTAATGACATTATTTGGCAGCCTCATAGTATAACTAGGGCAGCTCGATTCCCATTCCTCATAGCATTTCTTTAAACCATCCATGTCATTAAGCTTACTGAGGGACTGAAACATGACAAGATAACTAGAATTGGTTATTTCCAAGAAACCAGACTTTAGAGAATTCCAAATACGATAAACCTCAACAAGATTAGATATTCCGGCATGCAAACTAATCAAATAGTGGTATGCCTCACGATTACGAGGTCCCATCTCTTCCTCAAGCTTCTTTAGAGCTAACTCAGCTTTGTCATGAAGCCCAGCCTTAACATAAGCAACAGCCAAGTTACTATATATGGTCCAATCGCACTCCTCTACATTCTCCTGCTTTATCTCCTCAAAGACTCTTTCCACTCCTTCTATATCATCTAAACAAGAATAGCTATTCATCAAGATACTATACGAAAATGTACATAGTGGAACCTTTCTACTCTTCATTTCCTGTACCAAGGGGGGTACTTTTTCTGGTTGCCCTAGTCTCATATATAAGGACATAAGATTGTTGAATGGCCATGAATTAGATGCAAAATTCAATTGATCCATTTTCTCAAAGAGGGACAACGCCTTGTCTGTCATTTTTTCAACACAGTAGCAATGCAAGAGTGCTCCATAAGTGCTTTGAATCTGCATCGAAGGTGAGAGGCTGCCAAAGTAATTTTCAGCTGCCGTTATTCCTTGAACTTTTGCTATGAGATCTAACCGTACTCCATAATCACCAAACGACAATTTTATACCTCTTCTCTCCATCCAGTCCATTATCTGCATCAATACATTGGAAAATTCAAAATCACTTTGATGTGGATATACTCCAACTGGAAGACATAACTTAACAAATGTCTGCACAAACATATTTCTCGCAAGCAGTTGATAGAAACATATAATCATTTGTGACAGGAAATCTATCTCCTCTCTGGAGCATAACTTCAAACTTCTAACTAGAGCTTCTTTTTGTTTTTTGATGAAGTAGATTCATTAAATGGCATCAAGAAGATGCAAAAGAGTATAAGGATAGAGCTTTCAGGTTACAAAAGAGATTTGATTATCTCCAGTTACCTTATGTTTAGGGAGCTAACAAAATCCAAATATTGATCAATATTATTTACAGGGGTCAGTTTAGACCAACTAACGATATTTGCCAGACATCTAGCATTCAAGAAGTAATTAGGAGTTGAGATTCCACGAAAACATCTTCTATTCCTCTCTGTCCATAAGCACCAAAAGATACATGCTGGGATCCTCTTCCAGATTTCATTGAAGGTTTTATCAACTCTCCATAGACTCCAGCTTTCAAAAACCTCCTTAAGACTGAAAAGCATTACCCAACTGAGTCCAAAAAAGCAGTAGAACATATTCCATAGGTCAGCAGCAAATGTACAGTGGAGAGGTAGGTGACTTTCTGAGCTTTGCTGACACATGTAACATCTGTTATAGCATGCTGGAAATTTCCTCTGATGAGGTTATCTTGTGTTATGCAGTCGCCTTTTAATGCGATCCTTCTTGCATGTTTCTTCTGAAACTCAAGTCCTATGTGTTGCCTGCTCTATTTTTGTGCAATGCTTAAGTCTGGATGTGATTCTATAAGATGCAAACTTGGGAATTCTTCTCTCAGTAATGTTCCTCCTAACCATTTGTCCTTCCAAAAGCTTATATGAATACCATTTCCCATCCTGAAGTGACATTGCTGTAGAATTCGTTCTGTTGACCACTGATACTTTTCCAACATCCAACTCCATTTGTCCTCACTAGGGTTATAACATAACAATCAATTATGCCTTATCAGTTATTGCAAACTAGTTGGGGTCTACTATGAGAATCTGATATATACACTCCACTACATTCAGGGCATTCATTCCATTACATGCTAACAATTTGTCTCTTAAGACAAGATTGTTGCTTCTTGATATTTTTACATCTTAGACAGAAACTGGTTAAGCCTGAAAGCATGCCCTGTGCAGTTATTCTTCAGAAAGGAAATGAAATGGAGGAAATAATGTGCCAATATACTCTTATTTTTTAAAAGCAATCAAGAAATTCACAACACCAACAGTTTTAAAACCCTTTGCGCTTACGAATTGGAAAAGCTGAAAGCTTGGCCTACATTCTTTGAGTAGCTTACCATTGTTCATACCAAGTATTCTCTCTTCCCATGCTGTAAAGATTGTCATCCTAAACTTAATGTTCCAATTCCGAGACTATAACAATCAGGCATCTACACCTGAATCCCGAATTAGTTAGAGTCGGGTATATGAATCATCTACAACCATTCTACTCTATTTGGAATCACTTGATTTACAATACTAAATAATTAGTCCTTCGGAGCACTTTAAGGTTCTGTGAAAGAATTCTCAAAATCTCGCACTTATCCCTACACTACACAAGTCTGGCAAATACAGTAATAAATTAGTCGGATCAGCTATATAGTATATTCATTCCATTTTACCAGCTCATTCATAATTTATCCTTTAACGCAATTTAAGGACTCTCTAAAATAATTTTCATGTGTGATATACTCGTCTGTAACTAGACTAAAAGAATTCTTGGTAGACACCAAACCTGTAGCCCTTCTGGATTAGGTGATTAAAATTAGTTGATAAGCATCAAGTGCTCATAAGCATCAAGTGTTGAAAACACTTTTAGGTGCTGAAGTTGATTTTATAAATAAGCAATAAAGTGTTTCCATAGAAGTGCTGAAACTGATAATAAATAAAACGAATTACTAAAACTTTTTGCAATTCAAACAGGGTTAGAGGTACTAATAATCAAGAGATTCTAGAGGCTAAACCTCAAGGGCATGTTGATATCGTCTATGTTTACGCAGCTCCTTTATGCATTTGTTCAGTTCATACTTCTTCACAACTCTGCCTTCTCTAATATACTCATTTATTGTTTCACTAACCGACCCATTTGTAGCTTCCAAAGCCCACAATCTCAGGTAGAGCCGCCGGTCTCCTTCACACTGCTCCTCCTTCACCGCCGCTGCCGCCGTGGTACATAGTCTTCTCAGGTTGACTGCTGCTTCCTTTGAAATCTGGCGGGTCAAACTCCGGATCATTTTGGCCCGATAACTTCCTCCTGCATAACTTCCAGCCCGCAGAAGATAGAAACCCGCAAGGGTTTTTAATAGGGTTTATCATTTTCTTTCTTTCTTTTTCCTTTTCCTCGTCCGTTCTTTCTATTTTTTTGATTGGAGTAAAAACAATAAAATAAAATAAAAAGGAAAGTCATCCACGATAGTGAACGGAGAAATGTCTTTTCACCAAAATTAGTTGTGTTTCTATCTGTTCCAATTTATGCACATCTATAATGTGTCATATAAATTAAAGGCTGAATATATATACGCCTACTTAAACTTGTTCAATATTATCATTTAGTTATCCCAAACGAGAGGCTTGTACCTATTAGATATTTAAACTTCACTCCATATGTGTCTATCAAACACATAAACTTGACATGGCAAAAACTGTGTATTCCACTTCTCTTACGGGCGTAACAAGCTGAAATTTTCAATTTTTCTTTTTAATTTTTAATTTTTTAAAACTATTTTTACATAACCAAGATGGAAAACATCCCACCGTCTCTGATCCACCATTGTCGTCCTCTAAAACTTCTACCGTTGTTTTCGTTTAATCCTCTCCCATCTTCCATCTTATATTTTCCATTTGATACTGCCCCAAATTGAGATTTTCAGTAATTACAAACTAATTTTCAGGAAGAATAAGATAAAAAATGAAACAAAAATAGACCGAATTAGCAGCTAACAACTTGAATCCACCCAAATCAAGAAACTCATCAAGTTTTTCGAAAATTTGTCTTTAACAGGATATAACAAGATTTTGTTCTTATGATAAGAATCTATTAATAAATGATATATACCAAAAATATTAAACCAAATATCTTGCCAAAAAAAAATTCCGATCACTTCTCTGTCACTCCTGGTGAAAGAAACTACAAAAAGAAGGACATCAGAGCTAAGAGATACGGCTGGACCATGGTTGAAGTCGCAAGAGGAGGAGATGGAGTGGTGAGAAGATAGAGGTTAAAACAGTGGTGACCGGATTCTGACCAGTCGTCGCGGACGACAGATCTGGCGAGAGAGAAGAGAGCAAGTAACCAAAATGTAATCTTTTTCTAAAACTATACCGCCATCTGTGTCTGCTACTTCTACAGTATGTTAGTTCTGAAATTTTAAAAAAAATAAGTAAAGGGAAGGGGAGAAGAAGAT
>AWOL01S0111177.1:0-11415 GCA_000715115.1 Nicotiana otophora
ATAATAATAATAATAATAATAATAATAATAACAACCAACTAATCGGTGGTGGTATTTACTATACATATACGCGTATATAACGCTGTCAAGATATATTCATATGTATATGTGCATGAAGACCAATGAGATACATTATGCATGAGCATGTCAGAGTGACATAAGGTTGTTATTTCCTACCAATAACCAAGGATAATGAGGCATAAGGTACTTATGAAATATAGATATGAAAAATGAGCATAACCATCTCTATTACTAAGAGTAGAGCCATCTTTGGAAAGGAACGTTTAGTTACATTTCTGTTTCGGTCAACTTAGATCATTCCAATAGAAGAGGGTTAGCCTTAAAATACCTTATATGAGTGACGTATCAAGCCGAAATCATCCTCCTTCACGCCTAAGTCTACAATTAACAATAAGGGTACTAACATTAATTACGAGTAGTTCAACTATCCCTTATCGAGTGGCAAGCTCATTTTATATAAAATCGAACAACATCTTCCCCGTTTTTCTTAATTTTCCAAGTCCATAAATATAACAAGAACACATATAGCCTTCAACTATATACTTCAAACACTACAACATGCCCTAACAGCCCGACAACATAACCCAACAATATTCAATATTGAGTTTACAACTTCTAGTCGACATCTTGCATGTTTGCAACCATACAGCATATTAATAAACTAAAATAACTCTTATACATTAAGAAGAACAAGATATTTACCTTAAATCTCAAAAAACGAGCCACAAATTAACTTAGAACAACTTCAAAATAGTCCAGCAACTCAATACTACATCATATACGATTTCTGGCCCTTATTTCACAAGCTCTAAACCAAACAATCTAGCTACAACTTGTGTAAACTCAATACATGTAGGAGAAGTTAAAATAATACCTTAATCCAGCATGAATAAGCCTTTTCTTATGCTGCCTCAATAACACAGTAGAATTAGGTTCTACTAGCACCACGTGATTCACGACACTTGATTTATGTTGTTTACCTTTGATTTTGCCCATGGATCATGTAGGAACCCTTTAGAGAGTATTTTGGAGTATTTATGATCTGTTGGTATCAAAAATAAAATGAGATAAGGAAGCCATCAATTTTTATATCAAAAGAAATTTCTCACAGCCTATGCGGGTCCCAAAAGGGGCTGTTTGTGGTGTCTATAAAATATGAATATCTCTCTACTTCGACGTCTTATCAACAAGAAGTTTAAGGAATTTGAAAATAGACTTGTATACCATCATTTTGGTTAGTGGATAACCCCGTAAATCATAGTATATTTGGAGAAAATTTCGGTGACATTAGATCCAAATTTCGGTAAGCTTATGAACGTAACTCGCGACAACTTTTGCCGACTATTATTTTACAACTTGCTTGATTCTAAAACTTAACATAAAACTATTATACGATTCCAATACCTCATAAAATTACCATCTTATCATATTAAGCGCTCCTAATCTTACCCCAAAGTAAGGGTTATAAGATCTTCGATTCATTTGACCCTGAAACCTTATGGTACATACTTAATACTTGTTTAAAGCCTTCCTTAACCTTATAGGGGTTGTAACCTCACCTCTCCGGGCTTACATTAGTTTACTCATAACTCAATCGACGTAAAGATACGAGGTGTAACATCCTTCCTCCCTTAAGAACATTCGTCCTCGAATATAGAGATGCACCTAGGGAAGTAACTAATCCTTAGAGGTTTTATAAAATATTAGATAGAGTCTCCCTTATGAATAGGACTATCCAAACCCTGTTAACAAGAAAAAAACATCCCAACTCGCCACGTAAGGCCATACCACAAATCATATAGTATCGTCGGGCCTCAAATGGCCATCAAGCAACAAGTATAATTTACCTCAATAGGAAATCGCCTCGAATGCAAGTAATTTTGCCTATCTCTATGCTATGACTCATCCAGAGTGTTATCTAATCATAATGTGAAGGGGTTAGCACAAGGTTTTACATTATAATAACGGAATACTCAATCAGATCGTAATAAAGTAGAACCTTTGGCTTGGAACAAATTAGGATACTTAGACTTTATCTCCTCTTCTTCCATCCATGTTATTTCTTCTACATTCCTATTATGCCATAAAACATTCATGAGATGACTTCTTTAGTCCTCAGCTTGCAGACTTGCCTATTTAAAATAGCGACTAGAACTTCCTAGTAAGACAAATCTTCCGTAACATGCACATAGTCAATCAGTAAGATCCGAGAAGGATCTCCAATACACTTTCTCAACATAGAGATGTGGAAGACCGGATGAATGGATTCTAACTCTGAAGGTAATTTCCAATTCATAAGCTACCTGACCTCTTCTCCAGATGATTTGATATGGCCCGATATACCTTGGGCTAAGCTTGCCCTTCTTTCCAAATCTCATTACACCCTTTATATGCGAAATCTTCAAGAATACCCACTACCCCCTTGGAAGTCCAAGTCTCATCGCTGCACATATGAATACAACTTTTGGCGATTTTAAGTGTTCAAGAGTCTCCCTTGAATAAATATTTCCTTTTCTACCGCTTTATGGACTAAGTGAGGCCCAAGCAATTATGATTGGCCTACTTCGAACCATCAAACCGGTGACCTGCACTTGCACCCATACAAGGACTCGTAAATAGCCATCTTAATGTTGGCATATGAGCTATTATTATATGTAAACTCGATAAGAGGTAGATGGTCATCCCAGCTTCCTCTGAAATCTAGCACACACAGTCTCAACATGTCTTCGAGTGTCTGAATTGTGTGATCTACCTAATTATCCATCTAGGGATGGAAGGCTTTACAAAGATTGATCTGGCTTCCCAACCTTACTAAAAAGACCTCCAAAATTTAGATGTGAATTGAGATCCTCTATCATATACAATAGAAACAGGGATATTGTGGAGGCGAACAATCTCCTTAATGTAATATTTCACTTAATCCTCAGTTGAATATATGGTCTTAACTGGCAAGAAGTTGGGGCAGATTTTGTCAGCATGTCAACAATCATCCAAATAGAGTCGCACTTATGATATAAGCGAGGTAACCATGCAATGTAATCCATGTTGACCATTTTCCACTTTCATATCGAGATCTCGATGTTTTGGATAAATCCGATTGGCTTCTGATACTATATTTTTACCTACTGACAATTAAGACATTGAGCGACAAACTTTGCAATGTTCTTCTTCATGTTGTTTCACCAATACATCCCTTTAATGTCATGATACATCTTTATTTATCCAGGGTGAATGGAATATCGAGAATAATTGACATCTTTCATAAACTTCTCCTATAGCCTCGCTATGTTTGGAACATACAGTCAACCCTAGTACCTTAGTATCCCTTCATTATCAAGCTCAAATTCTATGGTCTTCTTTTGTTGAATACCCTGTCGGATTTTCGCTAAAATGGGGTTTTCGCTCTGATGCTCTTTTACTTCAGCTATAAGGGACAATTCTGCTGCATTCTGAATTACTACACTCCGATCATCCGAATCTATCAATCAGACCCCCAAATTAGTTAATCGATAAATCTCTCTAGTCAATTCCTTCTTTTCAGTTCTCACATGCAAGAAACTGCCTATGGACTTGCGGCTATAAGCATCAGCTACGACATTGGCTTTGCCAAGATGATACAAGATATCAACATCATAGTCTTTCTACCTGAATATATATTAGAGGCTCTTATTGTCCATGAAGATATCTATATGAATGCCATATAAATAATGTCGCCAAATTTTCAAAGCGTTCACCACTGCTGCAAACTGCAAGCCATGTGCCGGGTAGTTCTTTTCATGTTTCCTAAATTGCCTTGAAGCATAGGCAATTACCCTACTGGTGTTTCATCAACACATATCCCAGACTTGTACTTGAGGCATCACAATACACAGTATAAAATTGTGTACCTCCGGGAAGAGTAAGAACTGGTGCTGATATCAATCTATCCTTCAACTCCTGGAAACTCCACTCACAAGCATCGGACCATTGAGATTTAGTGGCTTTCTGTGTCAACTTCATTAATGGTGCTGATATAGTAGAAAACTCTTCTACGAACCTCTAATAATAGCCTGCTAAATTGTAACACCCCAAAATATTTCGAAGTACTTAAGTGTAAGGCCTGGTAAAATTTGTAAAGAAAATAATGTTTCATAATGAGGAAAGAGGGTGGCTAAGAAAGGTCTAAGTCCTGGTAAAATGTATAAAGAAAATAATGTTTCATAATGAGGAAAGAGGATGGCTAAGAAAGGTCTGAGCACAATGTTACTTCACATATTGAGGCAATGCCATGTAGGTTGATGTTATCCGGGTGTGCGCGCAAGCTAGTAAATGTTATTCATTTGAAACAGATGGTCCCATAAGAAAACTGGCCTAGTAATGTCTTTTGTTGAGAAATTTGGAAAAATAAGTTGCAAGTACTAATAATATCGTAACCGTATCAAGCAAATTTATGTAGAACTCAATTTCTAAGAGGTCATATGAAAGAGAAATTTGATATAGATGTTCCAATAATGATAAAATATGGCAATATGATCATTTATACCTCTAGGCAACTCAAGAATCATGAGAAAAACAATCCAACACATGACTTAGGACTTGCGGCTGTGATTTATACATTAAAGGTTTGGTGTCACTAATTGTATGGGGTCCTGGTGGACATATTCACGGACCATAAGAGCCTTCAATATATTTGCAAATAGAAGAAATTGAATCTAAGGTAGAGAAGATGTCATGAGTTACGTAATGATTACGATATCAATATTCTATATCATCCAGGGAAGCTAATGCTGTGGTGGATGCTCTTACCCGGAAATCTATGGGTAGCTTAGCACACTTGGAGGCATACCAAAAGGCCATTGGCCAAGGAGGTTCACCGATTGGCTAGTTTAGGAGTTTGTCTTGCGAACTCTAGTAAAGGAGGGGTAATTGTGCAAAATAGGGTTGAATTATCGCTTGTTGTGGAAGTCAAATAGAAGCAATACAACGATCCATTATTGGCACAATTGAAAGATGGTATTCATAAACATAAGACTATGTATTATGTATTTTCTCTCGGCTTGGATGATGATACACTAAGGTACCAAGGATGGTTATGTGTTCCAAATGTGGATAGTCTTCGGGGAAGAATTATGACTGAAGCTCACACTTCTAGGTATTCCGTGCATCCAGGTTCTATGAAAATGTATCATGATCTTAAGGAAGTTTATTGGTGGAATGATATGAAGAGGAATGTGGTGGATTTTGTTGCAAGAGGTCTGAATTGTCAGCAAGTGAAGGCCGAACACCAAAGACCTGGTGGGTTGGCACAAAACATAGAAATTCCAATGTGGAAGTGGGAAATGATTAATATGGACTTTCATGCAAGTTTGACCCAATTTGGGTAATTGTGGATCGACTCACGAAGTCATCATACTTTTTGCCGGTTAAGTCTACCGACACAGCGGAGCAGTATGCTTAGTTGTATATCAAAGAAATAGTCAGGTTGCATGGCACCCCAGTTTCCATCATTTCTGATCGGGGAGCACCATTCACTACTAAGTTTTGGAAGAAATTTCAGCAAGGTTTGGGTACTCAAGTGAATCTTAGTACAGCCTTTCACCCGCAGACTGATGGGCAGGTAGAGCGGACTATTTAGGCGGTTGAGGATATGTTGCGTTCTTGTGTTCTAGACTTCAAAGGTAGCTGGGATGATCATTTACCACTCATAGAATTTGCATATAACAATAGCTATCATGCTAGCATTCAAATTGCACTGTTCGAGGTTTTATATGGTAGGAGATGCAGATATCCCATTGGGTGGTTCGAAATTGGGGAAGCAGGTTTGATAAGGTCAGACCTCGTGCATCAGGCCATGAAAAAAGTTAAAATCATTAAGGAGTGGTTGAAGACTGCTCAGAGTCGTCAGAAATCCTATTCGAATGTTCGTTGTAGGGACTTGAAGTTCAAAAAAGATGATTGGGTATTCTTGAAAGTTTCCCCCATGAAAGGGGTAATGCGATTTGGTAAGAAAGGGAAATTGAGTCCGAGGTTTGTCGGACCGTAGAAAAGCATTCAGAGGATCAGTGAGGTGGCGTACAAGGTTGAGATCCGACGCTCATTGTTCCGGTTGAGACCATTGAGGTAAATGAGAAATTGACTTACGAAGAGATTCCGGTTTCTATTATTGATCGGCAAGTCCAAAAATTGAGAAATAAAGAAATTGCCTCCGTGAAAGTGTTGTGGCGAAACCAATAGGTTGACGAGGCTACTTGGGAGGCCGAGGAAGAAATGAAGAAAAAGTATCCTTATTTGTTTGAATAGCCATGTATTTATAAAGTTGTGATCGATGGGAAATATTCTAAGAGTTGCATTCTATGAATTTTGTATCATTTGTACAATTGGTGTTAAGGGTGTTCCTTTCTGGAAATATATTGCTTGTGAGACCACAGTTGGTGTTATGTTGCATTATGTTACGTCATCGGATATGTATGTACTGTTACGATATGTTTCTGGGGCCCTCTGACTGGTGGATAGGCCTATTTACAAGGGAAACTCTTGCGAAAGTTTTTAAAATTTTGGGAGTTAGTCAAATTTGGGGCTGCTCGAAAGTTGTATGAAACAAACTGAGTTTCATAAGATGTTAATGACGGATTTTTACCCTCATTCGAGGACGAATGATTCTAAGCGGGGGAGAATGTAACACCCCGGAAAATTTTGAAGTACTTAAGTGTAAGGCCTGGTAACATTTGCAAGGAAAATATTGTTTCACGGTGCCGGACTAGGCTTGCCGGAAATGTGCATTTATGCGGTCCATTATGCGACCGCATAATCACTCTCCGGGCCGCATAATGGCAGCAGAAGTGAGCAGGTGAGGGCTATTCTGGAAGCAGCTATGCGGTCGACTATGCGACCGCATAACTGTTATGTGGTGCATTATGCGACCGCATAACAATTATGTGGACCGCATAGTGACCGCATACACAAGCAAGATAATTTCTGGGCAAGAGGGTTGGTTATTTTACATGCATATGTTATCAAAGGGCGTAGAAAGATTTTTGAGCTAAAAATGGTAAAGGTTGATGTCTCAAATAAGACGGCCTAGCCGATCGGGTCATGATCGGACACCATGCCGCACACATAGTGGTGATTGTGCTGGAAATTGTAATTGAAATTGTAATTGTGGTTGATGTTCCTAATGGATAGCCTAGCCGATCGGGTCATGATCGTACTCCATGTTAAAGATGGTGGTATTGATATTGAGAGAAATTGTAGTTGATGTCTCTAATGAGATGGCCTAGCTGATCGGGTCGTGATCGGACTCCGTGCAAACAGTACGGTGGTACCGGTATTGTGGGCAATGGTATATCGATACTAAAAATCTTCCAATGTGAGATATGGAAGTTAATTTGAACACTGGCTTGATCCTAAATTGAGGTTTGATGTTGATTAAGGCTTTCATTGATATTATGATAATCTTATTTGTATTATTTGTCATTCTATTGAGAGGGTGTTTAGTTATACATACTAGTGCTATTCGACAGTACTAACTTTCGTTTTGCGGGGGGCGCTGCATCTTTGAATGGATGCAGGTGGTTCCACAGTAGGAGATATTGGTCAGTGATAGCAGGTAACCTTCTTCCCATCTGACTTGGTGAGCCCCACTTCATTCCGGGGTCATGAATCTTTTGTACTTTTTTGTATTATGTTTGAGGTAGAGCCGGGGCCTTGTTGCTGGCATTATCATTGTACTTTTCTTTATCTATTGAGGCTCCGTAGACATAATGTGGGTTGTGTATTGGTGCTGGGGAAAGAAAAACTATGTTATGGTGTGGACGTATTACTTGTCCATTTGAGACCTTAAAAATGATGAAACTATTGGAAATGAATTTGTATTATAGACATGGACACATTTTCATCTAATTAATGATAATATGTATTATCTTTATTCATGGATGAGTTTTGGTAGAATGAAATCTAATAGGCTTGCTCGGTCGGGTTCACTCGGTTGAGCGCCGGTCGCGCTCCTCGGGTTTGGGGCGTGACATAAACCCAAAAGCTACAGACCTCTAAAGGGGATGTGGGCCTCGGCCAATTCTTTACTACTTTAATCTTCTGAGTTTCCACCCTAATGCCTTCATCTGAGACTATTTGACCAAAAAAGGCCACCAAGTTCAACTAGAACTCACACTAAGAGAATTTAGCATATCATTTGCTGTTCTGAAGTATTTGTAACACTCTCCATAAGTAATCTGCATGATATGATTCCGAGCAATAATATACCAGAGTATCATTGATAAACATTATCAAGAACACATCAAGAAAAGGGCGAAGTACATCATTCATCGGATCCATAAAGACCACTGATGCATTTGTCAGCCCAAATGACATTACTAAGAACTCAAAGTGTGTGTATCTAGTCCTGAAAGCCATCTTCGGAATATCTTTCTCTTTGAACCTTACCTGCTGATATCCTGACCTTAAGTTGATCTTTGAGAAGCACTTGGCACCCTGTAGATGGTCAAATAAATCAACAATTTTAGAAAGGGGATACTTGTTCTTGATGGTGACCTTGTTCACCTGCTGATAGTCTATACACATCCGCAACGAGTCATCTTTCTTTCGTACAAACAACACCCGCAACCTAAGGTGAAGTATTCGGCCTAATAAAGCCTTTCTCCAGCAAGTCCTTCAATTGCTCCTTAAATTCCTTAAATTCAGCGGGAGCGATCCTATAAGATGGATTGGATATCAGTGGGTTCCCGGAAGTACATCGATACCAAACTCAATCTCCCTTTCTGGGGGAAGACCTGGAAGCTCGTCTGGAAACACATCGGGAAACTCATTAACCAACAGAACTGACTGAAGGGTTGGTGGTTCAGCATCCACATCCCTTACCCAGACTAGATGATATATAGATCCTTTGCATGTCATATTTCCCGCCTTAAGATAGGAGATACAACCTACCCTTAGGTGTCACGACATTGCGCTTCCATTCAAGGTCTGGCTCACCTAGAAACTGAAATCTAAAACTCTTAATCTGACAATATACATTAGCATAATACGATGCCAACAAGTCCATGCCCATAATAAAATCAAAGTTAACCATTTCTAACTCTACTTGGTCCATTAGGATATGACGGCTAAATATTATCACCGCACAACCCTGATAGACCCATCTAGAAATCACAGAATCACCAACAGGCATGGACATTGCAAATGGCTTACTCAATAACTCGGGTTCTATACCAAACTTACTAGCAATAAAGGGAGTAACATACGATAAAGTAGATCTTGGATATATTAATGTATATACAACATGCGAAGAGACAGGTAATTTATTTGTTAACAACATCAAGAGATGACTCGAGGTCCTGATGACTCGCCAATGCATAGATACATTTTTGACGATAGCCCGAGCTAGACGCACACCTCTACCCAGGCCTTATCCACATGATATCTATGAACCTTGCCTAGTAGGGTGTATTGATGATGACGAAGCCGCTACAGATCCGGTCGACTGATCCATGCCACCTCATCCTCTTATTGGACAACCTCTTATAATATGGCCGAGATATCCATAAGAATAACACACATTTGAACACCATCAACACTGTACAGAATGCTCCTTAACACACATCAGTCACATTATGGCAAAGATGGTCTCATATGACTAGAGTCTCCACAGTACTAGGAGCTCGATGCTCGTAAGCTCTGACTTGGTTGAATAAGCATACTGATCAAACATCAGTCTTTGAAATCTCGAGGGTGCACTAGCCGCTGGATAAACTGGGCGCCTAGGGAATTGTGGCCGGAAGCCACCCAGGGAGTCACTGAAAAAACATTAGGATCTGGCCCTCTTACTCTGACCCTTATCATGATCTGGCCCTCTTAAGCGTACGCATGTAATATCCATCTCTTCGTGCAATGTGGCCGTCATACACTCATTACTTAAGTGTGGCCCAAACCCAATCATGAACAGATGTACCTGGTCCCTCATCTCTATCACAACCGAGGGAGCATACCGAGCTAGAGAATCAAATCGAAGACTATACTCCCGTACACTCATTCTTCCCTGCCGAAGAGCCAAAACTTTATCAAACTGGGCTTGTTGTATCTCCACGGGCAAGTAATGATGGAGCAATGCCTTTGAGAAGTCTTTCCATACTGCCGGAGGTGCACTTGATCCTCTAGACTGCTCCCAAGTTCATAGAGATGAATAACGACATCCCGCAGTATTAAGAGGTCAACTCCACTACCTCGGTGTCAGAAACATGCATCACTCTTAGCATCCTATAGTGGATACTGGAGGTCCTCCTCTTGATCAAATCCTATAAATACTAGAGGATCTAGGTTGATATAGTCCCGAACTAGTACACAAGCTGACCTGTCATCAGTTCCAACACCCTCACCCTAATGTTGGGCTTGAGCATCCACTAATCAAGTTAATAATCGCACAACATCGCGCATATCATGATCAGGTGAATCAGGTAGAGGAACATAGGGTACTGTAGCTCCTTTGGTCTCCTCTGAAGCGGGTGGAGTTTGAGAAGTCTGTGATGGGCCCTCACTCAAAGACTCACTCTAGCCCACATTCGCGGGAGACACCTGACTAGTACCCTCACCCGCATCGTAGGCAATGCTGTAATCGCAAAACAAGATAAGGATTAGGAATTGAATTCTAACGCCTTAACTTTATCGCATGATCTATAACATGAAAGAAAGGTGACAATCCTAAATGGCATGCAGTGTCCAATTTATAGGTGTGGTACACAACACACCCATAAACAAGACACTACTAGACACAGCCCTAGGACAAACCTATTCTTATACCAAATTTGTCACACCCATAGAAATCTATACGATTACTTACATCCTAAAATGACACCGACAAGTATATACACGGGCCAACAAGGGCCAGCATGATCACTTGTATATCAAAACAGAGGCCGACAATGCCGTACAACACACCTATACACAGGACGTCTGTCTACAAGCCTCTAAGAGTAACATAATATCATAAGGTCGAGAGAGGGCCCCACCATAGCCATATCATATACATAGGATCATACCGACTCAAAATGGCAGCTTCAGAACAAGTGGAGTGCGTCAAACCATTGCTGAACTGGACAACCTACTAGGGAGGTCAGTCTGTCTATCTGCCTGGACTTGCAGGCGTGACACATAGTGCCCGGGCAAAGGGACGTCAATACGAATAATGTACCGAGTAGGTAAGGCAGATAAGAACATAACTAAAAACATCAATATAAAAGAGAGTCAAGAAGGATCAACCTATAACTATGGATTGCCATTAAGGGACATGATATGCAGAGATATACCGTATGCGCGTATATAATGCCATCAAGATGCATATACCATATATACGCGCATATGGCTCCATCGGGCCTCTATTGGAAACATCATCATCATCATCATCAT
>AWOL01S0111184.1:0-24292 GCA_000715115.1 Nicotiana otophora
CTGGTCCTCAATAATAGGATTCTCTGCTGGACCCACTAGCGGCATAACTGGAACAGTCCTGGGACGTCCTCACCCTCTACCACGGGATGGATCCCTCCCTTGGCCTCTGCCTCGGCCTCTAGCAACTAGGGGAGTAGCTCTTCTCTGGTCTGGAACCTCATTAGAGCGCGTTCTCACCATCTGTGAGAGAATAAGAGAAGGATATTTAGTATTATATTAATTGCACGATGGAATATGAAGAAAGGTAGTTTCTTAACACCCCATAGCCTCTCGAAGATAAGTACAGACGTCTCCGTATCAATCCGCAAGACTATATTAGGTCTTCTCATAACTTGTGAGACCTACGTGAACCTAGTGCTCTAATACCATGTTGTCACGACCCAATTTAACCTATAGGTCGTGATGACACCTAACACTACAGCTAGGCAAGCCAACAAATAAATTAAGCATATATCAATTATTTTTAGAATAATTTTCTAAGAAATTTTATTATTTTACTAGCAATTTTAGGAAATTAGAAAAGATACCGATTAACCTAAATCTAAGAAAAAAAATAATACTATTCCAAATTCTACCAGTATGTGTGCCAAGACCTGGTGTCACAAGTGTATGAGCATCTAGTAGATTATACAAAAACCTCAAATACTGTCTGAAATAAAAATAGACAGAATGAAAAATACAAGGAGAGACACTGGTAGCTGCAGAACGGCTCAGAAAGGCAGCTCACCACTATGCCCCTGGATAATGTGGGTGTAAGACGATAGGTTCTCCACTAGTACTTGCCTCAGGTCTTGCACAAAAAGTGCATCAAGTGTAGTATGGGTACGTAAACAACATGTACCCAATAAGTATCAAGCCTAATATCGAAGTGGTAGTACTTGCCTCAGGTCCTGCACAAAAAGTACAACAATTGTAGTATGAGTACGTAAACAACGTGTACCCAATAAGTATCAAGCCTAATCTCGAAGTGGTAGAGACAAGATGGCCGACTTTGACACTCACTATGGGTCAATAATAATAATTGAAATAAAACTAGAATATCTAAATCATCATGATTCACAGAATTTACAATAACTTATTTAACCAACATAAATAATTAATTCCTTCAAATGCAACAATTCTCAATATATTAATTAAATTCCTTCAATTCCAATAAATTTCTAATTTATCCATTAGTCTCATTTACAGGAATAACAATAATTCCTTAACAAGCAGGAATAATAATTCTTTAAATTTTAAAGATTTTTAATTTATCAATTAGCTTCGCAAGCTGTAATAAACTATCAAAGTATCATATAATTATTATTATTAAGCACGATTTCTGCCGAGGTCGTACGATCCGATCCAGAGTTTCATGTACACTGCCGAGGGACGTGCGGCACGATCCATAGATGCATCTATCTTGCCGAGGCGTTCGGCCCGCTCTACAAGAAAGGAGGACATTTTCTTATGTATCTCCGGAACGAGAGTATATTTGTTATAAGATAAATTCAGGAGGAAGAATAATTTCTCTTAACAATTAACTAATTTAAAAAGCAAAATCAAGTATATGAGATTTCCATCCTTTAATAGTTTTATCTAACAAGTCACAATATATATATACACATCAAATAATATTAACTAAACAAAGAATACAATTTATAGAAGTAATTCATGCTTTGAGTCCTAAACTACCCGGACTTTAGCATTAATAGTAGCTACGCGCAGACTCTCGTCACCTCGTGCGTACGTAGCCCCCACAATTAGCAATAATTATTTAATTTTTAATCACCTATGAGGTAATTTCCCTCTCACAAGATTTGACAAGAGACTTACCTCATCTTGCTCCAATTTAATCCACTAGTAGACCTTTTCCTCGATTATCCAACTTTGTCTGGCTCGAATCTAGCCAAACTAATTCAATACAATCATTAAAATTTATAGAAATCAATTCTATAAGAAAATACTATATTTTCAATATAATCCCGAAATTAATTAAACTTTTGTCTGTGGGGCCCACGTCTCGAAATCTAGCAAAAGTTATGAAATTCGACAACTCATTCAATTACGAGTCCAACCATACTAGTTTCACTCAAATCCGACTCCGAATCGATACCAAAATCTCAAAAATTCATTTCTATGAGATTTCTAAAAGTTTTCCAAATTTCAATCTCAAAACACTAATTAAATGGTGAAACGAATGATATATGCGTGTATGTAGACTAAATCTGAATTAGAATCACTTACCCAATGTCTTTCCTTAAAAATCTATCCAAATTCGCCTCTGCTCAGGCTCCAATTTGTTAAAAATGGCGAATGGGACGAATGCCTTCTTTTTATAAAACTGCTCAGGCAGCCTTCAGAATTGGGCCTCGAACTAGGCCTTGATAGTGGCTTCGATCATGGCCCTCGAGCCTAGGCCTCGATCACAAGCTCGAGCCTGGACCTCGGTCATGGCCTCGATTATGGCATCGAGCCTGGTCCTTCGATCATAGCCTTGGTCATGGCATCGAGCCTGAGCCTTCGATTGTGGCCTTCGAGCATTGCCTTTGATCATGGGCCTCGAGCTGGACCTTCGATCTTGGCTTCGATACTGAGCCGCGTCCCTGGCTTCGCCTCATGCCGTCGACCCTGGGCTCGATACCTTGGCTCGATCTTGGGCTCGATCACAACCCAAAAATATCCAGCAGAAGGAAAAATGGCAGCAACTGTTTAAGTAAATATTTTGATCCGTTAACCATCCGAAACTTACCCGAGGCCCTCGGAATCTCAATCAATTATACCAACAAGTCCTAAAATATCATAAAAACTTATTTGAAACCTCAAATCACATAAAACGACGCTAAAACCACGAATTATGCTCCCATTCAAGTTTAATGAAACTTAAAATTTCCAACTTCTACATTCGATGACGAAACCTATAAAATCAACTCCGATTGACCTCAAATTTTGCATACGAGTCATAAATTCCATAATGGAGTTACGAAAATTTTTGGAACTGGATTCCAACCCCGATATCAAAACGTCAGCTCCCCGGTCAAACTTCCAACCTTAATTTCTTATTTTAGCCATTTCAAGCCTAATTTAACTACGGACTTCCAAATAAAATTTCGAACATGCTCCTAAGTCCAAAATCACCATACGGAGATGTTGGAATCGCAAAAATTCTATTCCGGGGTCATTTTCTCAAAATATTGACCGAAGTCAAACTTGGCCTTTTAAAGCCATCTTAAATAACCAAATGTTCCAGTTTCAACCCAAACACTTTCAAATCCCGAACCAAACATCCCCGCAAGTCATAAATCATTAAAAGCACATACGAGAAGTTTTATTTTAGGGAACGGGGTTCTAAAAGCCAAATAACCGGTTGGGTCATTATAGGGAGTGCGTCCGAAAGTGGATTTGGAGGTACGTAGGTCATTTTGGAGTCCTTTGGCGAAAGTTAGGAAATTAAAGGTTTTTGAGAAGTTTGACCGAAAGTGGACTTTTTAATATCGAGGTCGGATTTCGATTCCGGAAGTTGGAGTGGGTCTGTAATGTTAATTATGACTTGTGTGCAAAATTTAAGGTCAATCGGACATGATTTGATAGGTTTCGTCATCGAATATAGAAGTTGAAATTCTAAATATCATTAAGCTTAGAATGGGGTGCGATTCATGAATTCGACGATGTTTGATGTGATTTGAAGGCTCGACTAAGTTCGTAACGTGTTTTTTGACGTGTTGGTATATTTGGTTGAGGTCCCGAGGGCCTCGGGTGGATTCCGGAAGGTTAACAGATTGAATTTGGAGTTTGAAGAAGGGCTGAAGTAGCTAAGCATCTGGTGTAACCGCACCTGCATTAAGAGGGCCGTAGGTGTGAGCCCGCAGGTGCAAGAAAATGGCTCGTAGAAGTGGAAGGAGACATGCTGCTGAGAACCACAGGAGTGGAAAGATTTGTGCACCTGCGAAGGCGTAGGTGCGAAGAGAGCAACGTAAGAGCGGACGCGCAGATGCGCCGCATGGAGCGCAGGTGTTAAAATGTTGGGCCGAGCTGGAGCCATACCTGCGATGGGATGTCCGTAGGTGCGGGACCACATATGCAGCCAAGACACCATAGATGCAAAGGTCGGGCTGGGCAGAATCCTTTTAAGTGGGGTTTTCGCCATTTTTCTCCCATTTTTATTTGGTTTAGGCGATTTTGGAGAGCTTCAAGGGAAGCGTTTCAGCAAGAAACTCAAGGTAAGTGATCCCCCCTTATTAAAAGTTAAATACATGGTTTGTATAAGGATTTAAATATGGAAATTAGTATAAATTGTGGGAGTTTTGGTAGAAAACCTAGAATTTGGTATTTTAGATTTTGAACCCGAATTTGGGGATGGAATTGGGAATTAATCATATATTTGAGTTCATAAGGTTATGGGTAATGATTAACTTCAAAAATTTTGGAATTCGGGCGCGTGGGCCCAAGGATGATTTTATCGACTTTTCGAACGGAGTTGGGAATTATTGTAACTAGGATTATAATGAGTATTAGAGTATATATTTATGGATTTGCTGATTTATTGACTAGTTTTGGAGCGTTGGGCATCGATTTGAGTTGATTGAAGGGCTTGGGAGCCGGTTATGGAACTTCGGAGTGAGGTAAGTCTCCTTTCTAACCTTGTAAGAGAGGATTAACCCCATAGGTGAATTAAATAAATATTTGTACCTAATTGTGGGGGCTACGTACGTACGAGGTGACGAGCGTCCGTACGTAGCTACTATTATGCTATTGTCCGGGTAGTTTAGGACCCGTATCATGCTATACTTGGAATGTTTGTGCTCTTACTTGCTAATATAATCACTTAGTCATGATAGAAATTGATAAAAGAATTGTATAAGGTTAAATTCACTTACTTGAAGGTTTGTATGAGATACTTGACTGTAAATGAGAAACTTGTGCTTTTTTAAAAATAATTGTTATTAGTAGATCGGGCCGAGCGCCTCGGTAGTAAATAGATGCATCTATGGTTCCCCTCATTCGACCCTCTGGCAGTGCACAGTTTAAATGTTTGTTGGATCGAGCCCTACGACCTCGGCATGATTTGCGCATGCTTGTATTGCTTGCCTTGAAATTTATAATTAATGATATTGCCTCCTCGGCTTGAGATAAATTGTTAAATAATGGGAGATAAATTTTGAGATTTCTTAATTATAAAAGAACTGCTTACTTACTTCAAAATGTTAAGCCTGCAGCCGTTCATATAATACATACTTAATTATATCATTGATATCCTATTTATAACCCATAGTAACTGTCGAAGTCGACCCCTCGTCACTACTTCTTCGGGGTTAGGCGGGATACTTACTGGGTACGCGTTGATTTACGTACTCATACTATACTTGCTGCACATTTTTGTGCAGGTAGACATATGTTTAGAGGCCTTGTGGGCGCAGAGACGCGATTATGGCGTGGACTTAGGTGAGCTGCATTTTATACGATGCTCCGCAGCCAGCAGAGTCTCCTTTAGAGTATTGTATTTTCCTTCCTGCCCAAATTTGTATTCCGGACAGT
Source organism: Nicotiana otophora (assembly GCA_000715115.1). Taxonomy (NCBI): domain Eukaryota; kingdom Viridiplantae; phylum Streptophyta; class Magnoliopsida; order Solanales; family Solanaceae; genus Nicotiana; species Nicotiana otophora. Next base: position 5,515 of record AWOL01S0111184.1, read on the forward strand.
CATTATATTTTATTTTAAATTCCTAGAAAAGGCTCATGCACTTGTGACACCAGGTTCTGGGATGATTATGGGATGTTCAGTATTGAAATTTTGAAAACATTGTTATTTATTCTATAAATTCATCTTTTACTTGATAAATTGATGTAAATTTACGATTTTAAAAATACTAAAATGAGAATTTAATTGACTGTTTAGTGTGGGCTTGCCTAACAGTGGTGTCCGGCGCCATCACGACCTTTAATGGATTTTGGATCGTGACAACATGATATCAGAGCACTAGGTTCACTTAGGTCTCACGAGTCATGTTGCATAATTCATTATAAATGGGGAATTGAGGAATTGTAGTGGTACTACAGATGTGGTGCGGGTTGTTTCTCCCTGCGTAGTTGTTTGGGCTATTGCCGTCACCGTGCGGAAGGATATTCCGTCATTTCAGCTCAATAACTATACTTCTGAGAGCTTTGAGGCTATGCACAGGTTGCTATGATACTCATGAGTTGTAATCGCACGGTATTGATGTGAGGGTAGGATGCTTGCCTATGTGTCGGGGCAGTGAATGACTTAGAATGAGGTTTACTCAGTGCATGGTTCCGATATTTAGTATCTTATTTCCAGTGAAGGAAAAGCAATTGGCCTATAAATGTCCAGATTTGGGTTGATGGAGTAACGAGGCTTGGTATTTTTGAGTGTAGTAGAGTTCTCAAACTGTGATGTGGTGTCATCGTCCTTGTTGAACGTGTTAACGCTCGCCGATGTTATGTCCTTCTTCAATTTGCCTTTGGGGTAGGGTACTGGGAAATAGTGCTTGAGATGCGGTTGTCAGAGATAACGGAGTGTAGCAGTTTCGGAATCGAATTGGTACTTCTAGTATTGATGGCTCGAGAAAGAGGATATTCTAAGAGGTTTAAAGTTAGTAGTGATCTGTTGGTTCAAGTGCTACAGAGATAGATTTTTGATTTAAGGCAATAACTGGGTAGCGAAGGATGAAGAAGGACATGTGGGAGGCGTCTTACAGTGGTTACAATTTTAGAAGGCCAAGTGTGAGAAACAGAAGTCGAGTAGTTACTTAAAGAAGAGAGGGTTTGACCAAGGTGGGAGAGTGGCAGAGTAGCATGTGTGCTCCGTGATAAGATAACTACATTCCTTGAGGAAAGCTTAGAGTGATTTGGGAATAATGGTGGACGGTGATTGGGTCTACGGAACTATTTTTAAATATTGGCTATTATACGGCGAGAGATTGGATACAACAAAAAGGAGTTGCTTAATATGAAGAAGGATACAACATGACTTTGGATTGGAATGTATTGTAGTACCTTTAGTTGACGTCCATGAGGAATGAATGGACTGGCGCAGCTGGTGAATGAGCTCGGATTCGGGATGGTCTACTGATTTCGTAGTAATTATACCCAGTGCAGCGACGTTGGAATATGTCGTCATGAAATTTCCACATGTGGGTTATCTCCTGTGAGCAAGTTAGCGGTCGCGTGGTGTTGACGAAGCTTCTACGAAGAATTCTACTGGCTATCCAGTAAGAGATTGAATATGTAAATGTGGCTAGTGGTCTGGAGTGATCATTAAAGATTAATGGAAGGATTTCGAGGAATTTGGTGGGGTGATTGTGCTAGATTATGTCGATGAAGGAAGAATCTTGGTGGGTTCCAGGTTTATGCAATAGTAGCTTTAAGCTAAGTGGGAGAGTCCCACCACCTACAGTTGGATTGCATGGTCGTCTATTTGTAAGATTTTTGGGTATCGACATATTGATGGGTTGTTATGACTAAGGAAAGAGAACATCAGTGGTAATTTGAGCAAGCGATTTGAGGAATGTGTGCTATAGTTGGCCTTATCAGTTCATGCTCAAGCTTTGGGAAGACTCGGGATTTATGCTTCGTGTAGAGGCGAGTTACAAAGAAGATAATTCGGCTAGGTTTTTCTTTGAGAGGGTGCTCATGTGCTAGCAGAGCCTTGGCGTTGATTATATTCGGGACCAAGTCAGAGTGGGTGACTCTCAATAACGATCCTAGTGGATTCAAAAGTTAAGGTGTGGTGCCTAAGGATTTCGAGTCCATAGTATAGTTGAATATCGAGCTTTTGCAACAGATTTTGATAAAGGAGCTTGGAGTGTTCCGTGTTATCTTTGGTATACAGGGTATCATGAGAGGAAGGGGAGCATGTACCTTTGGATTTATAGAAGAATCATCAGAATGGGTGTATCAGTTAAAGACGCGATTATGCGCATAAGGAGGGCATGAAATGGTTCGTGGGTTTTGAGACAATGTGGTCTTGTGAAATAGGATCACTCAGGATGAGTGCGGATTGAGTTCGCCATGTTTTGAATGGAGCTATTATTATTCCTAAGGCAAGTCCACAGTAAATTAGGAGAAGTCGGGTTTTGGTTAGCAATGGTTGAATTGGCATGATGATGGCAATGATCAGCTCCTTCAGCGTGTTGAGTTGTGCATGTGATTAGTGGCGGTACATACGAGGTTTGACGGCCGCCGTAATTGATTTTACTTGGGGGCATTCGAGCATTATGGCATGTTAGGTACAGACGGATCCTAGAAGGATTGTGGTGGTTTAGACCACTACTTGAGGTTGGTATTTTTTGCAGATATAAGGATTCAATCGCGAGTTGAGATGGTTCTCGTGGAACGAGTTAAGTAAAAGGTTTCTATGTGGTGAACTGTTTACCCTATTAGTAGTTCGGAAGTTAAGACGAAATTCTTGTACTCTTGTGCATTGGCATGACTAAGTGCAGTGATCGACATGGGATTCAAAAGTTGAGGATCCAGGTTGCAGTTTGGTGTCGACAAGAATGTCAAGAGATCGGATGAGCGGGAAAGGATTTAGATGGTTAGAGTAAGCTGGTATTGTCATTGGCATCACCTAAGATCGGTGCCAGGTGTGAAGAGGCTTTGCATGCTGAATGCGGATTCTTGAAATTACTTTACAGCGATTGGTATGGCCGGTAGTATAAATGTACAGACTTGTTACCTAGTACGGAAGGTCATGGGAGAGTATCCCACGGGAAGATTGTATAAGTGTAACATGTAGTCACTTGATTGATTGAAGAATGGAAACCAAGTATGAAGATTTTCATAATATCGCTAATTGGGAATTTATTCCTGGAGGGCGCTCGGTTCATTTGGTGGTGGACTGTGGAAGTTGTTCCGGTTATGATGGTTGTTCTTATGTATTATGGGAAAGAGGGGTTATTATGGACCCTTATAAGGTTATTATCCTAGTACGTTGCGATCAGAATTGGCTTGAGGTCCGTGGATGGATTTAAAAGTGAATATGGGCTCTATGTCAGGCCGGATGTGTTCATTTCGGCATAGCGCTCCTTATGGAGGAGCATTCAGATGCTGGATGTTATTTCGTCGTCGACTATTTTATGTTATACTATATTATGCCATGTGAGCTGTGGAACGGCTTGATAAATTTCTTATGTGTTGAGGTTCCGCGTAGTGATGGTGTTGTGTGAGCGGGATGGCTCTCGAGATTCAGATAATATATCGCACCTTAGTTGTGCTCGAGTTTTGTAGCGTATGGCGTTATCTGTCTCCCCAGGGATGGTATTATGCACTTAGCGTGCTTGTGGCCGATATTCGGGTATTTTGTAATAATGAGCATTCTGGTTCGGTAAGTATGTCCTTATATAGATTTTATGTTTGGATCGGGTTGCGTGCCGCAACAGTGTGATGTTGAGTACAGTCCCCTATATCTATTTTTGTGTGCTTTGTCTTCCATTGTCTAGTTAGTTACATGTGTTGAAAAGTTCTTTCCAGAGTTCGTTTTCCTTATGTATCACATTAACGTTTGTAGCTTATTGGCACATTGTGGCATCACATGAGACTTTTGGAAGCTTCTGAGGTTGCTTATTGCCTGAACAACTTATACTGGGAGAGACGGGATTATTGGACTTGGGGTCAGTGTGATCAGATCGGTATGAGGCATACTTAAAGAGTAAGTGTCGGTATTCAGTCCAGAATGAGGTAATGGTTATTGGCAAGGGGAGAAACTAAATGAATGGTTGACTCGACAGTTGGTTGTAAATTTCTATGCATCTTTTCCATTGCGGCAACATTACAAGAGTTGGAACCCGACTTATATATGTCATGAGGTGCATGGTGAGCATCGGGTTCGTGGAATTTTGGCTATTATTATCAAAGGATGTTATTATGTTCATGTGAATTATACGGCGCATGGTGTGAATTCAACAAAGGTATGCAGTCATGTTTTGGTACATTGTATGGTGATTGATACGGTGATCGTACGTTGCTAACAGGCCTGGCAGAAGGTTCCGGATGTTGGAATTTAGATCTAAGGCTAATTTGACTAAGCAAAAAGGGGAATCTTCAGATTTGCTCGAGCCAGTGTGCTCAACTGAGTTGTGGTAGCACGGGTAGGTGCTCGAGGTGTTAAGCAGTGATTTCAGACAACTCCAGAGCAGTTCTTAGCACGTTCGAGGACGAACGTATGTTTAAGTGGGAGAGAATGTAATGAACCGATCGGTCATTTTGAGCTCTAGTACATCGTTCGGCGGTTTGAGGCCATGAGCAGCTTCACTTCAGGTATTATGACTTGTACGCATGGTTGGGATTGAATTTCGGGAAGTTCGGAGTTGAATTGGAAAGCAAATTCTCATTTCGAAAGCTTTAAGTTTGAATAATTGATTAAGATTGGATTTTAGAGTAAACGGCCTTGGAATCGGGATTTGAAGGTTCCAGCAGGTTTGTATGATGATTTCGGACTTGGGCGTATATTCGGATTAGTTTTTGGATGCACCGGGAGCGTTTTGGCACCTGTTGTGCAAGTTAGTATTTTGGAAGAATTCCATAAATATGGGTTGAAGTGCATTTCAATGTTATCGATGTCCGTTTGGAATTTCGAGTCCAAGAATAGCTCCGTATGGGGATTCCAGTATTGGGAGCGCGTCCGGGAGTGGATTTGGAGGTCCGTAGGTTATTTTGGAGTCGTTTGGCGAAAGTTAGGAAATTGAAGGTTTTTGAGAAGTTTGACCGGAAGTGGACTTTTGGATATCAGGGTCGGATTCCGATTTCAAAATTTGAAGTGGGTCCGTAATATCAATTATGACTTGTGTGCAAAATTTAAGGTCAATCGGATGTGATTTGATAGGTTTCGGCATCGAATGTAGAAGTTGAAATTCAAAATTTCATTAAGCTTGGAATGGGGTGCGATTCGTGAATTCGACATTGTTTGATGTGATTTGAAGGTTCGACTAAGTTCGTAATGTGTTTTGGGACGTGTTGGTAAATTTGGTTGAGGTCCCGAAGGCCTCGGGTGGATTCCGGAAGGTTAACGAATCGAATTTGGAATTTGAAGAAGGGCTGAAGCAGCTGAGCATAAGTTGTAACCGCACCTGCATGAAGAGGGCCGCGGGTGCGGGAAAATGGCTCGCAGAAGCGGAAGGGGATAGGCTGCTGAGAATCGTAGGAGCGGAAAGATTTGCGCACCTGCGAAGGAGCAGGTGCGAGGAGAGCAACGCAGGAGCGGACGCGCAAATGCGCCGCATGGAGCGCAGGTGCAAAAATGTTGGGCCGAGCTGGAGCCGCACCTGCGATGGGATTTCCGCAGGTGTGGGACTGCAGATGCGGCCAAGGCACCGCATGTGCGAAGGTCGGGCTGGGCAGAATGCTTTTAAGCGGGGTTTTGGCTATTTGTCTCCCATTTTCATTTGGTTTGGGTGATTTTGAAGAGCTTCAAGGGGAGAGTTTCAGCAAACAACTCTAGGTAAGTGATCCCCCCTTATTATAAGTAAAATACATGGTTTTTATAAGGATTTAAACATGGAAATTAGTATAAATTGTGGGGTTTTTGGTAGAAACCTAGATTTTGGTATTTTGAATTTTGACCCCGAATTTGGGCATGGAATTGGGAATTAATCATATATATGAGTTCATAAGGTTATCGGTAATGATTAACTTCGAAAATTTCGGAATCCGGGCGCATGGGCCCGAGGATGATTTTATCGACTTTTCGAATGGAGTTGGGAATTGTTTTAAATAGGATTATAATGCGTATTAGAGTATATATTTATGGATTTGCTCATTTATTGACTAGTTTTGGAGCGTTGGGCATCAATTTGAGTTGATTGAAGGGCTTGGGAGCTGGTTATGGAACTTCGGAGTGAGGTAAGTCTCCTTTCTAACCTTGTAAGAGGGAATTAACCCCATAGGTGAATTAAATAAATGTTTGTAACTAATTGTGGGAGCTACGTACGTACGTACGAGGTGACGAGAGTCCGTACGTAGCTACTATTATGCTATTGTCCGGGTAGTTTATGACCCGTATCATGCTATACTTGGAATGTTTGTGCCCTTACTTGATAATATAATCACTTAGTCATGATAGAAATTGATAAAAGAATTGTATAAGGTTAAATTCACTTACTTGAAGGTTTGTATGAGATACTTGACTGTAAATGAGAAACTTGTGCTTTCTTAAAAGTAATTGTTATTTGTGGATCGGGACGAGCGCCTCGGTAGTAAATAGATGCATCTATGGTTCCCGTCATTTGACCCTCTTGCAGTGTACAGTTTAAATATTTGTTGGATCGGGCCGTACGACCTCTGCATGATTTGTGCATGCTTGTATTGCTTGCCTTGAAATTTATAAATAATGATATTGCCTCGTCGGCTTGAGATAGATTGTTAAATAATGGGAGACAAATTTTGAGATTTCTTAATTATAAACGAAATGCTTACTTACTTCAAAATATTAAGCCTGCAACCGTTCATATAATACATACTTAATTATATCATTAATATCTTATTTATAACCCATAGCAAGTGTCGAAGTCGACTCCTCATCACTACTTCTTCGGGGTTAGGCGGGATACTTACTGGGTATGGGTTGATTTACGTACTCATACTACACTTGCTGTACATTTTTGTGCAGGTACATATATGTTTAGAGGCCTTGTGGGTGCAGAGGCGCGATTATGGCGGAGAGTTAGGTGAGCTGCATTCTATAAGACGCTCCGCAGCCAGCAGAGTCTCCTTCAGAGTATTGTATTTTCCTTCCTGTCCAAATTTGTAGTCCGGACAGTCATTATATTTTATTTTAAATTCCTAGAAAAGGCTCATGCACTTGTGACACCGGGTTCTGGGATGATTATGGGATGTTCAGTATTGAAATTCGGAAAACATTGTTATTTATTCTGTAAATTCATCTTTTACTTGATAAATTGAAGTAAATTTACGATTTCAAAAATATTAAATTGAATTTAATAGACTATTTAGTGTTGGCTTGTCTGACAGTGGTGTCCGGCGCCATCACGACCTTTAACGGATTTTGGGTCGTGATATTTCTGTCTCTATATTTTGATTATTCCGTAATTGTTAGGCTTACCTAGTCGTAGAGACTAGGTGCCATCACGACATCTTACGGAGGAAGAATTGGGTCGTGACACTATTAAAAGAAAAAGCTCTGGAATTTTGCACTTCCAAGAGGAAAAGGAATGTGTTCCACTAGATATGAGAAAACAAATCAAAAGGCAAAAGGGAATAGATAAGCTAGGTAAAGTGTTTCGGCCGAATAGGTAGTTTTTGTAACAAACTTTCATATGGGTAATTACGGGTAATTATTTTGGGTTGTGTGGGTATTTAGTATAGACTTTTCTAATTTTATGGTCATACTATATGGATAAGATACGTAACTGAAAATATTATAATAGATAAAACTAAAGCAAAAAACATATATAATAATTCCAAGAAACAAAAAGAAATATAAAGATATAATATAAATTCTTATGTAGTAATTTTAACAAAAAATATAAATTTTCATATTAAATACAAAAGGGAAGGAGAATTTAATTTAATTGCTTATTAAAAATAATATTATATTAATAATCATTATTACAATTATTAGTAGGTTTATGGCATATAATAAAAGAGCTTCTTTGTTTAGACCTTGAACTAATTCACACCACTCATTTGGAAAAAGAATATAATAATATTTGTATTATAGATAATCATTAAATGGAAAAAAACTATATAAAAAAAGTATAACAAAGAGGATAATAGAGATAATGTGATTCTATTCACACTTCAAATTTATTTGATAAAATTAGGTAAATAAATAATTCTCAAACATATTATTGAAAAATTTAAATTACAAAATAATTCTAAGAAATAGTCATACAATATAAAATCAGGTTAAATTTCAAGAGTAATACAAAATTATATTTATTATATTATATTACACTAGTAAGTTACTAAAAATTCATATGACAATTTAATAATGTTAATGAGAAATAGAGCCAAAATCTTCTAGAAACCTCCGAATCCGAACATACGCACAAGTCCGCAATCATCATACGAGCCTATTGAAACCATCAATGTCATGACCCAATTTCACCTATAGGTCATGATGGCGCCCAACACTACAACTAAGTAAGCCAACAAATAAATTAAACATATATCAATTATTTTCAAAATAATTTTCTAAGAAATTTTATTATTTTACTAGCAATATTAAAGAAATTAGAAAAGATACCGATTAACTTAAATCCAAGAAAATAATACAAATTCCAAATTCTACCAATGTATGTGCCAAGACCTGGTGTCATAAGTGTATGAGCATCTATTAGATTATACAAAACTCCAAATATTGTCTGAAATAAAATAGACAGAATGTTAATACAAGAAGAGACACTGGTAGCTGCAGAACGGCTCAGAAAGGCAGCTCACCACTACGCCTCTGGATAACGTGGGTGTAAGACGATAGGTCCTCCACTAGTACTTGCCTCAGGTCCAGCACAAAAAGTGTAGCAAGTGTAGTATGAGTACGTAAACAACGTGTACCCAGTAAGTATCAAGCCTAATCTCGAAGCGGTAGAGACGAGATGGCCGACTTTGACACTCACTATGGGTCAATAATAATAATTGAAATAGAACTAGAATATCTAAATCAGCATGATTCACAGAATTAACAATAATTTATTTAACCAGCAGAAATAATTAAATTCCTTCAAATATAACAATTATCAATTAGCCTCATTTACAGGAATAACAATAATTCCTTAACAAGTAGAGATAATAATTCTTAAATTTCCAAAGATTTCAAATTTGTCAATTAGTTTCACAATCTGCAATAAACTATCAAAGTATCGTGTAATTAGTATTATTAGGCACGATTTCTGCCGAGGTCGTACGGCCCAATCCAGAGTGTCGTGTATACTGCCAAGGGACGTGCGGCGCGATCCATAGATGCATCTATCCTGCCGAGGCATTCGGTCCGCTCCACAAGAAAGGAGGAAAGTTTCTTATGTACCTCCGGAAGGAGAGTATATTTATAATAAGATAAATTCTGGAGAATGAATAATTGTTCTTAACAATTAATTAATTTAAACAGAAAATTAAGCATACGAGATTTTCATCTTTAATATTATTCCCTAACAATTCACAATATATATATCAAATAATTTTAATTAATTAAGGAATACAACTTGTATAAGTAATTCATGCTTTGAGTCCTAAACTACCCAGACTTTAGCATTAATAGTAGCTACGCACGGACTCTCGTCACCTCGTGCGTACGTAGCCCCCACAATTAGCACAAATTATTAATTTAATCACCTATGAGGTAATTTCCCCTTTACAAGATTAGATAAGAGACTTACCTCAATTTGCTCCAATTTAATCTACTAGAAGGACTTTTTCACGATTATCCAACTCTGTCTGGCTCGAATCTAGCCAAAATAATTCGATACAATCACTAAAATTTATAGGAATCAATTCTATAAGAAAATACTACATTTTTCAATGAAAATACGAAATAAATTCAAATATCGTCCGTGGGACCCATGTCTCGGAATCTGGAGAACGTTATGAAATATGAATGCCCACTCAACCACGAGTCTACCCATACCAAAATCACTAAATTCCGACAACAATTCGGCTCTCAAATCCTCAAATCTATCCAAGAGGGTTTCCAAACTTTTCCAACTCAATTCACCAATTAAATGATATAAACAGTGGTGGATTCAGGTAATTTAACCAACATTGATTTAAGAATACTTACCGCGTTGTTTTCTCTGAAAATCTCTCAAAACTCGTCCAAATCCGAGCTCCAAATCGTTAAAAATGGAAAATGGGACGAAGTCCCATTTTTAGAACTTAAACTCTCTGCCTAGTGATTTCTTCTACGCGATCGCAAAATTCCTCACGCCATCGTGTAGCACAAATTTTCTGCCAAAAAATAACCCTACGTGATCGCGATGCACAAGGTTCCAATTCTACGCGATCGCGATGCAAAAGGTTCCAACTCTACGCGATCGCATCCCTCTTCACGCGATCGCATAGAGCAAATGCGTGGCCCATCTTCCTCTCTAGTTTTCCCTACGCGATCGCGATGCACAGACTGGCCCAACCTATGCCAAATTAAGCCTACACGATTGCAACCCCATTCACGTGATCGCGTAGAACAAAGTCACCTCTTCCCGAATTACTCTACGCGATCGCAGACAAACTTACGCGATTGCGTATAAGGAAATCAGAAGAAAAATACCAGCAGCTATCAACAGTCTCCCAAAGGCCAAAAGTGATTCGCTAGCCGTCCGAAACTCACCCGAGCCCCTTGGGACCTCCACCAATTATACCAACAAGTTCCAAATCATCATACGAACTTAGCCGAACCCTCAAATCACACTAAACAATGCTAAAACCACGAATCATCCTCCAATTCAAGCTTAATGAAAATTAAGATTTCCAACTTCTACATTCAGTGTCGGAACCTATCAAATCAAGTCCGATTGATCGCAAATTTTGCACACAAGTCATAAATGACATAACAGAGCTATAAATATTTTCGAAACTGGATTCCGACTCCGATATCAAAAAGTCAACACCCCGGTCAAACTTCCAAACTTAAATTCTTGTTTTAGCCATTTCTAGCCTAATTTAACTACAGACTTCCAAATACAATTCCGAATACGCTCTTAAGTCCAAAATCACCATACAGAGCTATTGGAACCGTCAAATCCCGATTCCAGGGTCGATTTCTCAAAATGTTGACCGAAGTCAAACTTAGCACTTTAAGGCCAACTTAAGGAACCAAGTGTTCTGATTTCAACCCAAACACTTCCAAGTCCTGAACCAACCATACCCGCAAGTCATAAATCATTAAAAGTACATACGGGGAGTTTTAATTTAGGAAACGGGGTTCTAAAAGTTAAAATGGCCGGTTGCGTCTTTACGTGCTCCACCTCTTATACAAACGTTCGTCCTCGAATGGGTTTAGAATAATACACGGAGTGCTAAATAAGTATGGATATTTGCTCTGCATGTCCTCCTTGGTCTCCCAAGTCGCTTCCTCAACTGGTTGGCCCCTCCACTGGACTTTTACTGCAAAAATTCTCTTGGACCTCAACTGGTGAACCTGTTTATCAACAATGGTAACTGGTTCTTTTTCATAGCCCAAACTATTATCTAGTTGAACTGTGCTGAAATCTAACACATGTGATAAGTCGGCATGATACTTCCGGAGCATAGATACATGGAAAACCGAATGAACTCCTGATATATTGGGAGGCAATGCAAGCTCATAAGCAACCTCCCCAACTCGTCTCAACACCTCAAATGGGCCTATAAACCTTGGGCTCAATTTACCTTTTTTCACAAATCTCATGATTCCCTTCATCGGCGAAACCTTCAAGAGAACTTTTTCACCCATCATAAAGGATAAATCACGCACTTTCTGATGTGCGTAACTCTTCTATCTAGACTGCGTTGTACGAAGTCGCTCCTGAATCAACTTTACCTTTTCCAAGGCATTCTTCACCAAATCAGTACCAAATAACTTAGCCTCACCGGGCTCAAACCATCCGATGGGCGAACGACATCGCCGACCATATAAAGCCTCAAATGGAGCTATCTTGTAAGGACCCGTAAAAATTTAAACCAAAAACTCGGGGTTTCATGGTGCCAAGTTAAATTCCTGCGTTATAATAGTAGAAATTCTTCGCGGCGAGTTTGCGAGCCACGGTTAGGACTTTTTGGATTGAACAGTACCCTATGGACTTAGAGAAAATGTTTCGTAGAAGAACGCATTTCTGTGCCCTATTATGCGGCCGCATAATCACTTTGCGGACCGCATAACGGCCGCAGAGTGAAGCAGTACGTTGGCCAATTTGAGGTCAGCTTTGCGGTCGATTATGTGACCGCATAACCACTATGCGGATCGCATATCGATCGCATAATCCCTCTTGAGTTTTTGCGGAGGGAGTTCTACGGTGCATTATGCGACCACAGAACGAGTATGCAGACCGCATATTGGTCGCATACCTGGGCCGTTAGTTCAGGCCCCTGAGGGCCATTTCTGCGGTCCCTTTGCGGACTGCATAACCATTATGCGGTCGCATATGTGACAGCAGACCTGTGTCGGGGCACCCATTTTCTTAATTTAAAACCCGACCCCCATTCCGTTAAAGCACCCCTTTAGTCTATTTTGAAGCTCATTTCTCATATTTCTAGTTTGAGAGAGAGAGGGTTCTAGAGGGAGGACCTAATTTTCATCAATTAATCATCAACCATCACTCAAAGCTTAGAAATACTCAAGTAGAGCACCAAATGCTTCATCCAAAAAGGTAAGATTTCATAACCCCAGCTCTTAATTTCAAACATAGCTATAATGGGGTACTAGGGTAATATTTCATGGGTATGAGAGTGGTTCATCTTTCATGCATGTGATAAAGAGTGTGGGAAAAATAAAAAGTGAACTAGAACTATGAACGTTTTCCTAATTTTGGGTTCAATTTGTATATTGCAAAAATAGATTGAGGTTGTTAAGGGTTCCGGATAATTGTAGAGTCTAAAGAAGCGCAATTGAGGTATGTATGGCTAACTCTTTTCTTCTTAGAATCGAACTCCTGGTGTCTGAATAATTGGTGTAAGTTCCAACTTGATCATACTAGAATTGTTTGCCTTAGTGTGTTGAATTGAAATATTCATGTTCCCTAATTATTTTAGATGGTTACCATGTCATCATGCTATTTGAGAACGAAATCATGATTTTCCCAAGTTCCTTCCCTTATGTGTGAAATGCCTTATGTGATGGTACTTATCGACATGAATGATGATGTTATTTGAACGAATGCAAAGGGAAAGACTTGAATTGTAAAATATTTCCAAGTCCCAAGAACTACTTAATAAATGAGGCTGTTTGTGCTATGTAACGAAAGATGGGAAAGAAATGTGAATTGGGGGAACAATTGAAAGAGGTTATGTCTCAAGTGAGATGGCTTAGCCGATCGGGCCGAGATCGGACGCCATGTTGTACACATGGTGGCATTTATGTTGGAATTATTGATTTACATTATGGATATGGATATGTCTCACTTGAGATGGCTTAGCCGATCGGGCCGACACCGGACTCCGTGTAAAAACACGATGGCATTGTGAGTTGTGGCTTTGGCACTAAAGATTATTAACCTAAAAGAATGGAAAGATTGAATTGGAAACTATGTGATCCTTACTTAGTGTTTCTTTGTATTTCTGTGAAGTACTTATTGATTATTATGACTGCCTTCTCTTTGTTTCACTGTTTATTCTACTAAGATAGGTGTTTGCCTTACATACTAGTACTATTCGACAGTACTAACGTCCCTTTTGCCGGGGGTGCTACATCTTTGAATAGATGTAGGTGGTTCCATCGCAGATAGCGTTGATTGTAGATAGTGGTGCTCTCATTCTCTCCTCACAGCAGTCTTGGTGAGCCCCATTCCTCCCAAGTGTCATGTAGTCCTTCTTTTGCATAAGTTTTCATATTTTGAGGTATAGCCGGGGCCTTGTTGCCGGCATTGTCATGTTATTCTGTTATACCCTTAGAGGCTCTGTAGACGTTTATGTGGGTCATGTATGTATGTTTGGGTGGTCGTTGGATCGAGTTGTATTTTGGAAACTCAACTATGGCATAATTTATATAAGGAAAAGTGAACTAGCGACGTTTATATATTTATATAACTGATCTCTCCATTGTTTTACAAATGGTGATGTGATCCCTTTTTGGATTATGAATGAGTCAGGTAGGAAAGGTTTAATCGGCTTGCTCGACCGGGTTCACTCGGTTGAGCGCCGGTCGCGCTCCCCGAGTTTGGGGCATGACAAACTTGGCATCAGAGCCTAAGGTTTTAAAGTATCCTAGGATGTCTCGGAGTCGTGTCTAGTAAAGTCCTTATTATCGGTGTGTTGTCGATCACATCTATAATTAGGATGCTACATGGGCATTAAGGAATAATTCCCTTCTTTGATATTCTGAATCGTGCGCTGAAACTGGTTGTGAAATTGTTCTTCCTCCAACTCGTGCGTTGAGGTTTCAAGGTAAGTTTAAATGCTCTTTTGGTTTATTCCAAGTAATGTTGTCATGTCACGAATGGGTAAAGGACTGAATATTAAATATGAGACAAGTATATAGTACCATGAGCATACTTAATATATGAAGGGTGCTAGAAGTGATTATCCACCTCCAAAGAGGCATTGACCTGATAAATGAGACCTAAGCTTAACTAGTACATATGGATGGTGTGGGAACCATGTGTATGATTCAAAGATGTAAATTTGTTACATAGGCACGTGATATATGAAAGGCATAGCCTGGAGAGTAATGATAAATATGTAGGTCTCTCACAGAAGACAAGAAGTTATGAAATGAGAGTTAAGTAAACCCACAATGAGAAGACCCTAGCACTATGAATGTTATTAAAATTCCAGGAATGTGCGAAGCGGTGTTACACTCCAAAAAGGATATTGACACGAGGGATTTGGATCCCAAGCCTATGTGGCTGAATAAGAGTAGAGAACTTACGAGGTTAATACCATGGGGACTTAAATCTCCCTAATAGTCAATCATATACAAGAGGACTAGAGATGTGAAACATGTGTCCCTCAAATTGCTAAATTCAAGACTTGTGTTAAAATGTGAAACATTCACCCCAAGTGGGGGGGGAAGGGCCATGATGAGGCTACTTAAGTGCAATAAAATGAGAGTAGGGCCATGTAGCTATGATGTTTGGATATTTTGTTGAAGACAAGTGTAGTCTAGAAACGAGATAATCGGTAACATGATTCTCTGAAAGGATATGCTAATGATAGACCAATAGTACCCCAAAAAAGTGGAAGGTTAAGGAAGGTAAATTCTCCATACATGGCAATGTGAATGATAGGGTCAACGATCCTAGAAACTAAGAGTATGTTTATAAAGGGATTTTATTCTTGTTAGAGGGCCAGGAACAATGGAACCCAAGGAAGTACTACAGATCAAATGTGAAAGTCTTGCTAGTTCTTAGAATGAGTTAGTCACGGATTTGCGATTTAGCTAAAGTTCCAAGGCTTTAAGAAATACGGAGCGAGTGGGAGAGATAAATGTGATGTGATAATAACCCAAGAGTGCATCTGGACTTGATAGAGAGTCTCTTAAGAATCTTACAAGTAAGAAAGTGTTATGTGATACATGGATGAACACACTTTCCCACGAATATCCCAACAAGTGTCGAGAGGCAAGCAGGATGAATTCCCAACTAAGGGAAAAGACCACATAGCGTATGGAAGAGCGCATAGCTATTCACTAACTAGGAAGAATGAGGCGAGAAGAATTGGAAGAAAATCTATAAATTGAGATGGTCATGGTTATCGCAAAATAGTTCGTATTAGAATGGTGGAATCGCCTAGAGCACAAGTGTTAATAGAAGATATAAAGGATCAACTATAATGCTGCCGACTTGAGTGACGCCGAATATCAACTAAAATATTTAGAGGGAGTTCATGTCTACATATTACTTTGGAAAGTGAAACTACTGGTGATGAAGTTGTGGTGTGATAAACTCAACAAACCAGGCACAATGATACTACGAGTGCATGGGAGGCAAACAAGTGTGTGGCACAATAAGGCTCTCAACTATGAATTAAGGGAAAAATGGGACGGGAACGAATGCTCCAGTCACAAAGGAAATATAGTACCAACATAGTGTCTAGACCTAAGGGGAAATGTTTGAAACAGATTAAGAGAGGACGAACACTTGTTACGAACCAAACATGTTTAACATGATAACTCTTAGGCTGTAATACCAGGAAACACTATTGGTGACTACAATACGGGGAATAAGGCGAGTTACTCATCGAGGATGGAATTAGGTGGACTAAGTCCTACACTTATAAGGAAAACAAGAAGTCGTCGTTGAAGAATTTAGGAGGATCTCAAGTTTCAAAAATGGCCCGGTTCGGGCCAATGACTTTTGTTGAAGTGAATATATATGAAGGGTGTAGCAGTAAAGAGGAATCGTGAGAATGTTCACCAGGTAAGTAGAATGGTTTCTTAAAATCCCATAAGACTTATAATGAGGAAAGAGGATGGCTAAGAAAGGTCTGAGCATGATGTTACTTCACATATTGGGGCAATGCCATGCAGGTTGATGTTATCAGGGTGTTCGCGCAAGCTAGTAGATCTTATTCATTTGAAACAAATGGTCCCATAAGAAAACTTACCTAGTAATATTTTTTGTTGAGAAGTTTTGAAAAACAAGTTGCAAGTACTAATAAGATTGTAACCATATCAAGAAAATTTTTGTAGAACTCAATTCCTAGGAGGTTATATGTAAGAGAAATGTGATATAGATGTTCCACTAATGATGAAATATGGAAACATAATGATTTATGCCTCTAGGCAACTCAAGAATCATGAGAAAAACAATCCAACACATGACTTAGGATTTGCGGCTGTGATTTTTACATTAAAGGTTTGGCGTCGTTAATTGTATGGGGTCCGGGTGGACATATTCACGGACCAAAAGATCATTCGATATATTTGCAAATAGAATAAATTTAATCTAAGGTAGAGAAGATGGCTTGAGTTACGAAAGGATTACAACATCAATATTCTATATCATCCGGGGAAGCCAATGTTGTGGCGGATACTATTAACCGGAAATCTATGGGTAGTTTGGCTCACCTGGAGGCATGTCAAAGGACGTTGGCCAAGGAAGTTCATCGATTGCCTAGTTTGGGAGTTCGTATTGCAGACTCTAATGAAGGAGGGGTAATTGTACAAAATAGGGCTGAATCATCGCCTGTTGTGGAAGTCAAAGAGAAGTAATACAATGATCCATTTTTGGTGCAATTGAAGGAGGGGGTTCAAAAACATAAAACTATAGCTTTTCTCTTGGCATGTGTGATGGTACACTAAGGTACCAAAGGCGTCTATGTGTTCCAAATGTAGATGGTCTCCGGGAAAGAATCATGACAGAGGCTCACACCTCTAGGTATTCCGTGCACCCGGGTTCTACGAAAATGTATCATGATCTTAAGGAAGTCTACTGGTGGAATGATATGAAGAGGAATGTAGCGGACTTTGTGGCAAGATGTCCAAATTGTCAGCAAGTGAAGGCCGAACACCAAAGGCCCGATGGTTTGGCACAAAACATAGAAATTCTAATGTGGAAGTGGGAAATGATTAATATGGACTTTGTGATAGGATTACCTCGTACTCCTCGTAAGTTTGACTCAATTTGGGTGATTGTGGATCGCCTCACGAAATCAGCACACTTTTTGCCGGTTAAGGCTACCGATACAGCGGAACAATATGCTCAGTTGTATATCAAAGAAATAGTCATAATGCATGGTACTCCGGTTTCTATTATTTCTGATCGTGTAGCACAATTCACTGCTAATTGTTGGAAAACATTTCAGCAAGGTTTGGGTACTCAGGTGAATCTTAGTACATCCTTTCACCCGCAAATTGATGGGCAGACAGAGTGGACTATTCAGATGCTTGAGGATATGTTGCGTGCTTGCATGCTAGACTTCAAAGGTAGCTGGGATGATCATTTACCACTCATAGAATTTGCTTATAATAATAGTTATCATGCTAGCATTCAGATGGCGCAGTTTGAGGCTTTGTATAGTAGACGATGTAGATCGCCGATTGGGTGGTTTGATGTTGGAGAAGCTAAACTAATAGGACCAGACCGTGTGCATCAGGCTATGGAAAAGGTTAAGATCATAAAAGAGCGGTTGACAACTGCTCAGATTCGTCAAAAATCCTATTCGGATGTTCGTCACAGAGACTTAGAGTTCAAGGAAGATGATTGGGTGTTCTTGAAGGTATCTTCCATGAAGGGGATCATGCGGTTTGGAAATAAAGGAAAATTAAGTCCGAGGTATGTCGGGTCGTATAGAATTACTCAATGGATAGGTCAGGTGGTGTACAAGCTTAATCTACCACCTGAGATGTCATTAGTGCACCCGGTATTCCATGTGTCCATGTTGAAAAAGGTAGTTAGAGATCCGTCCGCTATCGTGCCGGTTGAGACCATCGAGATTAGTGAAGAACTGTCATACGAAGAGATTTCGATTGCTATTTTTGATAGACAGGTCCGAAAGTTGAGGAACAAAGAAATTGCATTCGTAAAGGTATTATGGCAAAACCAGCAAGTCGAAGAAGCTACTTGGGAAGCCAAGAATGAAATGAAAAAGAAGTACCCTCATTTATTTGAATAGCCATGTAATAGCTCTATAAAGTTCCCCTCCCCCCCCCAAAAAAAAAAATTTTGTATCACTTGTTCGGCTAATATAAANAGAGATCCGTCCGCTATCGTGCCGGTTGAGACCATCGAGATTAGTGAAGAACTGTCATACGAAGAGATTTCGATTGCTATTTTTGATAGACAGGTCCGAAAGTTGAGGAACAAAGAAATTGCATTCGTAAAGGTATTATGGCAAAACCAGCAAGTCGAAGAAGCTACTTGGGAAGCCAAGAATGAAAT
>AWOL01S0111208.1:0-23075 GCA_000715115.1 Nicotiana otophora
GGCGCAGTGCTTATGCAAGATGGTAGGGTGATTGCCTATGCATCCAGACAGTTAAAGGTACATGAAAAGAATTACCCGATCAACGATCTTGAGTTAACAACTATTGTTCATGCCTTGAAAATTTGGCGGCATTACTTGTACGGTGTCCAATGTGAGGTATATACCGATCATCGGAGTCTACAATATTTGTTTAAACAGAAAGATCTTAATTTGTGGCAGCGAAGGTGGTTGGAGTTGCTTAAGGATTATGACATTATCATTCTCTATCACCCCGGAAAGGCCAATGTGGTGGCCGGTGCATTGAGTCGTAAGGCGGAGAGTTTGGGCAGCTTAGCATAATTACCAGTAGAAGAGAGGCCTTTAGCCTTGGATGTTCAGGCCTTGGCCAACCAGTTTGTTAGATTGGATGTTTCCGAGCCGAATCGAGTTTTGGCTTGTGTGGTTTCTCGGTCTTCTTTATATGATCGCATTAGAGAGCGCCAGTATGATGATCCCCATCTGCTCGTCCTTAAGGACACAGTTCAGCACGGTGAATCCAAGGAAGTCACTATTGGAGATGATGGTGCATTACGGATGCAGGGCAGGCTATGTATGCCTATTTGCGTGAGTTGATTCTCCAGGAAGCTCATAGTTCGCGGTACTCCATTCATCCAGGTGTCGCGAAGATGTATCAGGATTTGAGGCAGCACTATTGGTGGAGGCGAATGAAGAAAGATATAGTTGGGTTTGTAGCTCGGTGTTTAAATTGTCAACAGGTAAAGTACGAGCATCAGAGACCGGGAGGATTACTTTAGAGACTTGAAATTTCGGAGTGGAAATGGGAGCGCATTACCATGGACTTTGTAGTTGGGCTTCCACGGACTTTGAGGAAGTTTGATGTGGTTTGGGTGATTGTAGATCGGTTGACTAAGTCCACGCATTTTATTCTAGTTGGTACCAATTATTCTTCAGAGTGGTTGGCTGAAATTTATATCCGCGAGATTGTTCGCCTACACGGTGTGCCAGTGTCCATCATTTCAGATCGGGGCACACAGTTTACATCACAGTTTTGGAGAGTAGTGCATCAAGAACTTGGCACACAGGTTCAGTTGAGTAAAGCATTTCACTCTCAGACGGACGGATAGTCTGAGCGCACTATTCAGATATTGGAGGATATGTTACGCGCTTGTGTCATTGATTTTGGGGGTTCTTGGGATAAATTTCTTCCACTCGCAGAGTTTGCTTACAATAACAGCTACCAGTCGAGTATTCAGAAGGCTCCGTATGAGGCTTTGTATGGGAGACGATGCCGGTCTCCGGTGAGTTGGTTTGAGCTGGGTGAGGCTAGGCTATTGGGTACTGACTTGGTTCAGGATGCTTTAGAGAAGATCAAAGTGATTCAGGAACCGCTTCACACGGCGCAGTCTAGACAGAAGAGTTATGCCGACAGGAAGGTTCGTGATGTTGTTTACATGGTTGGGGAGAAGGTTCTGCTCAAGATTTCACCCATGAAGGTTGTGCTGACATTCGACCAAAAGGTATATTGGGCCTTTTGAGATACTTACGAAGCCTGGAGAGGTGGCTTATGAACTTGCTTTGCCACCTAGTCTTTCAGGTGTTCATCCAGTGTTCCATGTATCCATACTCCGAAAGTATGTCAAGGATCAGTCTCATATTCTGGATTTCAGTACAGTGCAGATGGACGGTAATTTGACTTATGATGTGGAGTCGATGGCTATTTTGGACTGGCAGGTTCGAAAGCTGAGGTCAAAGAATAAAGCATTAGTGACGGTACAGTGGAGAGGCCATCCAGTCGGAGAAGCTACTTGGGAGATTGAGCAGGAGATGCGGAGCAAATATCCATACCTATTTGAGACTCCAGGTCTGATTCTAAACCTGTTCGAGGATAAATGTTTATTTAAGAGGGGGAGAATGTAACGACCCGGCCAGTCGTTTTGAGTATTATAACCTCATTCCCCCATTTACTGCTCAATTTATGCTTTACAGTTTTTTTATGACTTTCCGAGTTAGTTGGTTTGGGTCCGGAAGGATTTCGGAGTGAAATGAGACACTTAGTCTCTTAGTGGAAAACTTAAGTTGGAAAAGTTAGCCGGATATTGATTATATGTAAATGACCTCAAAATTGAATTCTGATGACTCCAGTAGCTCTTTATGGTAATTTTGTACTTGGGAACGTGTCCGGAAATATTTTTGGAGGTCCGTGGTGGAACTAGGCTTGAAATGGCGAAAGTCGAATTTTTTGGAAGTTTGACCGGGGGTTGACTTTTTGATATCGGGGTCGAAATCCGATTCTGAAAATCTTTATAGGTCGGTTATGTCATTTATGACTTGTGTACAAAATTTGAGGTCAATCGGACTTGATTTGATATGTTCCGGCGTCGTTTGTAGAAATTGGAAGTTTCAAAGTTTATTAGGCTTGAATTGGGGTATGATTCGTGTTTTTAGCGTTGTTTGATGTGATTTGAGGCTTAGACTAAGTTCGTATGATATTTTAGAACTTATTGGTGTATTTGGTTTAGGTCCCGAGGGACTCGGGTGAGTTTCGGACGGCTAACGGATCATTTTTGACCTTTGGGAGATTGTTGGTATT
The DNA here is from genome assembly GCA_000715115.1 of Nicotiana otophora. NCBI lineage: Eukaryota > Viridiplantae > Streptophyta > Magnoliopsida > Solanales > Solanaceae > Nicotiana > Nicotiana otophora. The sequence continues at coordinate 2,591 of AWOL01S0111208.1, forward strand.
TTTCTTCTGATTTCCTTATACGCGATTGCATAAGTTCATGTGCGATCACGTAAGCTAATTTGAGGCAATGATGATTTTTTTCTTCGCGATCGTGTGAAGAGGGTCGCGATCGCGTAGCTCTGGGATGTTGTGATTCGCGAACGCGTGGCTAAGGCCGCGTTCGTGTAGAGGAAATGGAGCAGAAGTGGAGATCACGCGTTTGTGCTTCGCGATCGCGTGGATGAGTCCGCGATCGCGTAGGCCTGTGAGAAAGAGCTTCGTGATCGCATGGAAAGGTCCGTGATCGCGTAGGGTTAAATCTGGGCAGTGGAAAATTGTGCTTCGCGATCGCGTAAAGCAAATGACTGGGCAGAGAGTTTAAGTTCTGAAAATGGGACTTCGTCCCATTTTCCATTTTTACCGATTTGGAGCACGGATTGAGGCGATTTTGGGAGATTTTCAGAGAAAACAATGGGGTAAGTATTCTTAACTCAATATTGGTTAAATTACCCGAATCCATGGTTGTTTTTATCATTTGATGGGTGAAAATTTAGAAAACCTTCTTGGTTTAAATTGAAGATTTGAGGGTCGAGTTGAGGTCGGATTTTGGTAAAATTGGTATGGTTAGACTCGTGGTTGAATAGGCTTTCGGATTTTATAATTTTGTAGGGTTCCAAGACGTGGGCTCCACGGGTGATTTTTGAGTTAAATTTCGGAATGTTATGGAAAATTTGCATTTTATTATGAAATTAATTTCAATAAATTTTATTGACTGTATTGAATTATTTGTGGCTAGATTCGAGGCGTTTGGAGGCCAATTCACGAGGAAAAGGCTTAGCGAAATAAGACTTTCATAGTTTGAGGTAAGTAACAGTTTTAAAGCTGGTCCTGAGAGTATGAAACCTCGGATTATTGTATTATGTGAGTATTTTGGAGGTGACGAACATGCTAGGTGACAGGCGTGTGGGCGTGCACCGTAGGAATTGGGACTTGGTCCATTCCGTGAAACTGGAAAGTTGAATAAGCTTGTTGTTAGCTATATGCCCTTTCTGTCCTATAGAAATTTGACAGTGAATCATGCTTAGGCTATGTGTTGGTGTTGTAAAGACCACATAGGTCGTGTGCATGTTGAATTATTTGCTAAATTTTTGTTTTTTACTCAGTCCCAGTTTACTTATTTATTTTATCTCAGTATCTATTGTTCATTATTGATGCATCATATTATTGTTGTTTGGGCTGATTATCATGACTATTGAGAGCCCGAGATACTGGAGAGAATTATGACTAAGTGAGGCCGAGGGCCTAATTGTGAGATATTATACTATAGCACGTGAGTTGTCCGTGCGGATCCAGATATTATACTATAGCACGTGAGTTATCTGTGCAGCATGTGAGTTGTCCGTGCGGATCCAGATATTGTACTATAGCACGTGAGTTGTCCGTACAGCATGTGAATTGTCCTTGCAGTACGTGAGTTGTTCGTGCGGATCCAGATATTGAGGCTATAGCACGTGAGTTGTCCGTGCAGCATGTGAGTTGTCCATGCGAATTATAGCTCTTGGGCTGTAGGAGCCCCTCCGGAGTCTGTACACCCCTAGTGAGCGCGGGTACCCATTGAGTGTAAGTGCTGAGGGTTGAGAGCCGAGTGGTTGAGCGGTTGTGATGAGTTGAGTGATTGTTGCCCTGAGAGGTTGTACTTGCTTTTCATTTGTTGCTGCACTTAGTTGCTATCTATCATTGTTGTGAAATTCTCTGAAAGATTTTATATCCGGATTACATGAACTTGAACTGTATAAAATTGATTTGACTTAAACTGTTGGATTTGAAAGCATGTCTATTCTTTGCTAGAATTACTGAATGCGAACTATAACTGTATAGCTCGTCACTATCTTCAGTTCTTTATTTATTATTATTACTTACTGAGTTGGTTGTACTCATACTACACCCAGCACTTCGTGTGCAGATGCATGTGTTCCCGGCCATAGCGGGTGTTGATTTCTTCCACACAGTTGATTTTTCGGAGATTCTAAGGTAGCTACCGTATTTCACAGACCTTGCCTCCCGTTCCCTATCTCCTTATTTACTGTATTTGGTCTCAGACTATTATGGACCATATTTTCCAGACATGTATTCATATTAGATGCTCATGTACTTAGTGACACCGGTTTTAAGGAGTGTTTATATATGTATTTGTGAGTTTTTCTTCCGCTAAATTTAGATATTATGTTTTCAAACTTAAAAGGTATGGTGGTTTATTGAGATTATCGACTTGCATAGTATTGAGATAAGCGCCATCGCGACGGGTGAGATTTTGGGTCGTGACAGGACCGCACAAACATATGTGCGGTCAACTCATTGGGAGATCAGATTGGTACCATATAAACGAGGGGTTCATCTCATTTTTATTTTTGGACTTTGGGAGCTCGGTTTGTGGCAATATTTCATGAATTGTTCAAGAAATTCATCGGGGTAAGTGATTCTAACTCGAATTTGGTTAATATACATGAATATATTATTATTTTAATCATTTCATTTGTATTTTGAGATGCAAATTTGGGAAAATTTGTAGAAATTTCATAAAACAAAAATTTTGGATCTGAACGACAATCCGATGTCGGAATTCGATAATTTTAGTATAGTTGAACTCATATCGGAACGGATGTCCGAATTCAGTAATTTTTTATCCGGTTCCGAATAGTGGGCCCCACATTGACTTTTGGTTGACTTTCAAAAAATGACTTAAATTAAGTCTCTTTCAAATTATGAATAATTTCTAAAGCTACCATTGAATTGTTGGCCAATAATTTGATAGGTTTGATTGGTTTGGAGACTAATTCGAAAGGAAACTTTATGGTCGAGTGATTACTTGAAATATCGAAGCGAGGTAAGTATCGTGGTTAACCTTGACTTGAGGGAATAGAACCCTTGAATTATTTGTTACGTGAATTTCATGAGTAACGCCGTATAGGCGATGTGACGAGTGCCTATACGTCATCGAATGGATTATTTGCATATTTATCTGAAAATCATAAATTATTTTAAATCCTGAATTAATTATTATATTAATTATTTATCTCATATCTTTTGTCCAATATTATATCTTGAATTCGTGCTATAACTGTTACATGCTTATTTGACTTATGTGTCTTAATTTCTACTTGAGATTTAGCATATTAAATACTAAATTGTCTATTTTCTCTCTGATTTCCATAATTAATTACTACTTGTCATTACTTGTTTCCTAAATAAATCATAATTATTGTATGCCTTATTGCCTAATAACTTCTTATTAAATGTGGTATTTATTGGAGTGGTTTTAATTTAAGTGTTGTTAAATTATATTATTGGATCGGGTTGCACGCCGCAACCGATTATATTTTTAGTTTATATTGTTGGAGCGGGTTGCACGCCGTAACGGAATTTAATTGGAAGATTATATTGTTTGATCGGGTTTCACACCGCAACGGATTTTATTCTAAGTTTATATTATTGGAGCGGGTTGCACGCCGCAACGGAAATTAATTGAAGGATTATATTGTGGGAACGGGTTGCACGCCGCAACAGAATGATAAAAGAAAATAATTGGCTATGACTGCTGAATTGACTTCAGTTATTGATATGATTCAACAGTTTTACCTCTCTTCCTGTTATTATTATTATTATTATTATTATTATTATTATTATTATTATTGCGTACAGGTTAATGTAAGCGACATGTCTTAGCCTCCTCACTACTTCGTTGAGGTTAGGCTAGGCACTTACAGAGTACATGGGGTCGGTTGTACTCATACTACACTATGCACTTCTTGTGCAGATACTAGAGTTGGTCCCAGGGGCGTACGGTAGATTTGCTCGGATTCAGCTATCAGAGGAGACTTGAGGTATAGCTACATGACATTCGAAGCTCTGAAGTCCCCTTCTACTTTATCTTAGCTGTGTGCTTTCTTTCAGACAACTTTATTTTATTCATACCCTTATTTGTATTATTCTAGAAACTCGTGCACTTGTGACTCCAGTTTTGGGATGGTATTTAGACATCGTTATCATTTTGGTTTGTTTACCTTAATTCAGTCATTATTCCAGTTATTTAGTTTCTTTACTATTTAATTAAGATGAATTGTTAAAAATGGTTAAAATTTATTCTAACGTTGGCTTGCCTAGCAAGTAAAATATTAGGCGACATCACGGTCCCAAAGGTGGGAATTTTGGGTCGTGACAAGTTGGTATAAGAGCACTAGGTTACTTAGGTATCACGAGTCACGAGCAAGCTTAGTAGAGTCTGAAGGATCGGTACAGAGACGTCTGTACTGATCTCTCAGAGGTTATGAAGTTTAGAACAATATCACTTCTTTCTTATTCTGTCGTGCGATTTTATTCTATTATCGATGATTGAATTATTCTATTCTTGTTCTCTCGCAGATGGCAAGAACACGTACTACATCTACTACCGGACAGGAACCATAGCCCCCGGTGGCAACTATGACTAGGGGCAGAGGCCGAGTTCGCGCCAGAGGCCGAGCCCAGCCTCGAGCTCGAGCAGCAGCACCTGTTGTGGAGCCTCAGGTGGATTTCGAAGCGGAGGTTCCAGGTCATACTGTACCTATTGGACTAGTTCAGGTCCCTGAAGGATTCATAGCTACTCCAGTACTTCAGGATGCTATAGTTCGTTTGGTGAACCTAATGGAGGGTGTGGCCCAGAATGGTACATTTCCAGTGGCACTAGCCATCTCACAGGCTGGGGGAGGAGCACAAACTCCTACTACTCCCCCTCTGAAGCAGATAGCTCCCCAGTATCAGGCTCTAGCAGTCCCGCCAGTTGGGATAGTTCAGTTAGTTGTTGCGGCACATGATAGGCCCGCCATGTCTTCTAAGGACTTATTAAGATTGAACAAGTTCACTTCATCGGTACACCTACTGAGGACCCATAGGATTATCTTGACCGCTGCCATGAGGTATTGCAGAACATGGGAATAGTTTAAAGTAACGGGGTTGATTTTGCTGTGTTTCAGATGACTGGTTCTGCCAAGAGGTGGTGGAGAGATAGTGTATTTGCTAGACCAGTGAATTCGTATGTACTTACCTAGGAGCAGTTCTCACAGCGATTTCTGGAGAAGTTAGTTCCTATTTTACTGAGAGAGGAATACCGCAGGCAGTTTGAGCGTCTCCAGCAGGGTAGTATGGCCGTTACCCAATATGAGACCCGATTTGTGGACTTAGCACGTCGTGTCATCGTCTTGTTTCCTACTGAAAAGGAGAGAGTGAGGAGATTCGTTGATGGACTCACTTATACTATCAGGCTTCAGATGACCAATGAGACAATGGGTGATATTTCCTTCTAGAAGGCTGTGAATATTGATAGGCGGATCGAGTTAGTTCATGCTCAGGAGAGAGGGCCAATGTCAGATAAGAGGCCCCGTCATTCTGGTAATTTCAGAGGTGCCTCATCTGGAGGTAGGGGTACTTATGGTAGGGGTCATACTCCTAGGCCATTTTATTCATCACTTTAGGCATCTCATAGAGCTTCAGGGAGTCATGGTCCTATTATGTCTTACTCTGTGCATCCAACATTTAGTGCACATTCAACTCCTATTAGTGCACCACCGCTCTAGAGTCACTACAACGGTTATCCGGCCCGTTCGGGTTAGCTTCAGCTTCAGCAGCAGGATGGGTGTTATGAGTGTGGGAACATTGGTCACATCAGGAGATATTGCCCTAGGTTGTCGAGCAACAAATCTCAACATGACTCTCGTGCCATCATACCGGCACCGATTGCTCCACCGCCTGCCCAGCTAGCCAGGGGCAGGGATCAGACAGTTAGAGGTGGAGGTCAGGTCGTTAGAGGTGGAGGCCATCCAGATAGAGGCCTCCCCAGAGATGTAGCTCCGAGTGGTGGAGCCCAGCCCCGGTTTTATGCTTTTCCAACTAGGCTTGAGGCCGAGTCATCCGATGTCGTGATCATAGGTATTGTTCCAGTTTACCATAGAGATGCTTCAGTTTTATTTGATCCAGGATCTGCTTATTCTTATGTGCCCTCCTACTTTGCTTCATATTTGGTTGTGCCTCTTGATTCTTTGAGTGCTTCTGTGCACGTGTCCACGCCGGTGCGGGATTCTATCATTGTAGATCATGTCTATCATTCTTGTGTAGTTACTATTGGGAGTCTTAAGACTAGCGTGGATCTTCTGCTTCTTTATAGGGTAGATTTTAATATCATCTTGGGTATGGATTGGCTGCCACCCTATCATGCTATATTGGACTGTCACGCCAAAATGGTGACCTTAGCCATGTCGTAGTTACCTCGAATAGAGTGGAAAGGGACTCTTAGCCATTCCACCAGCAAGGTTATCTCTTACGTGAAAGCTCGGCGTATGGTCGATGAGGGGTGTCTAGCTTATTTGGCTCATATTTGCGATTCCAGTGCGGATGTTCCTTCTATGGATTCAGTCCCAGTTATTCGTGAGTTTCCATATGTATTTCCCACAGATTTGCTAGCGATGCCACCCAATAGGGATATTGACTTTTGTATTGATTTGGCTCCAGGCACCCAACCCATTTCTATTCCACCATACTGTATGGCCCAACCGGAGCTAAAGTAATTGAAGGAGAAGTTACAAGACTTGCTTGACTAGGGATTCATTAGACCTAGCGTCTCGTCCTGGGGTGCACCAGTGTTATTTGTAAAACAAGAAAGATGGTTCAATGCGGATGTATATAGATTATCGGCAGTTGAACAAAGCTACTATCAAGAACAAGTATACATTGCCAAGAATTGATGACTTATTCGATCAGCTTCAGGGTGCCAAGGTGTTTTCAAAGATCGATTTGAGGTTTGGTTACCAACAATTGAAGATTAGGGCATCCAATGCCTCTAAGACAGCTTTTCGGACTCGATATAGGCATTATGAATTCCTAGTAATGTCATTTGGGATGACAAATGCCCCAACAATATTTATGGATTTGATGAACCTGGTGTTCAAGCCCTATTTGGATTCTTTTGTTGTTGTATTCATTGATGATATCTTGATTTACTCCAGCAGTCGAGAGGAGCATGAGCAGCATCTTCAGATTGTGCTTCAGACTTTGAAGAATAATCAGTTATGTGCCAAATTTTCAATATGTGAATTTTGGTTTGACTCAGTTGCCTTTTTGGGGAATGTTGTATCGGCAGAAGGCATAAAAGTGGATCCTAAGAAGATTAAGGCAGTTCAGAATTATCCTGGACCTACTTCAGCTATAGAGATCCGGAGTTTCCTGGGTTTGGCAGGTTATTATCGTCGGTTTGTGGAGGGGTTTGCATCCATAGCATCCCCATTGACCAAATTGACCCAGAAGGGAGTCCCATTCAGATGGTCAGACGAGTGTAAGTTGAGCTTTCAGAAGCTCAAGACTGTTTTGACTACGGCACCAGTGTTGGTATGGCCCACAGGTTCAGGATCTTATACGGTGTATTGTGATGCATCCCGTATTGGGCTCGGTACAGTATTAATGCAAGATGGCTGGGTGATTGCTTATTCATCTCTGCAGTTGAAAGTTCATGAGAAAATTACCCTATTCGTGACTTAGAAGTGGCAGCCATTGTTCATGCGCTGAAGATTTGGAGGCTCTACCTTTACGATGTTTCGTGTGAGTTATTCATTGATCATCGTAGTCTACAGTATCTGTTCAAACAAAAAGATCTCAATTTGAGGTAGAGAAGATGGTTGGAGCTGTTGAAAGACTATGATATCACCATTTTGTATTACCCCGGAAAGACCAATGTGGTGGTCGATGCTTTGAATAGAAAGGTTGTGAGTATGGGTAGCCTTGCGTGTATTCCGATTGGTGAGAGGCTGTTAGCTGCAGATGTTCAGACTTTGGCCAATCAGTTCGTGAGGTTAGATGTTTCAGAGTCTAGTCGGATTCTAGCGTGCACAGTCGCTCGGTATGAGCACATTAGAGAGCGACAGTATAATAATCCTCATTTGCTTGTCCTTAAGGACATGGTGCGCCATGGTGGTGCCAAGTAGGTTGTTATAGGGGATGATGGAGTTCTGCAGATGCAAGGTTGTATTTGTGTGCCTAATGTGGATGGGCTTCGTGAATTAATACTTGAAGAAGCCCACAGTTCCCGGTATTCTATGCATCTTGGTACCGCCAAAATATATCAAGATTTGTGACAACATTATTGGTGGAGGAGAATAAAAAATGATATAGTTCCATATGTGGCTCGGTGTCTAAATTGCTAGCAAGTCAAGTGCGAGCATCAGAGACCTGGTGGTTTGCTTCAGAAGTTAGAAATTCCTGAGTGGAAGTGGGAGTGTATCACTATGGATTTTGTTGTTGGACTCCCACGAACTCAGAGAAAGTTCGACGGAATATGGGTTATTTTGGACAGGTTGACCAAGTCAGCACATTTCATTCCAGTGGCAGTTACCTATTCTTCAGAGCGGTTAGCTGAGATTTACATCTGCGAGATTATCCGTTTTCATGGTGTGCCTGTGTCTATTATTTCAGATCGAGGTACGTAGTTCACCTCGCGCTTCTGGAGGGCTATACAGTGTGAGTTAGGCACACGGATTGAGTTGAGTACAACATTTCATCCACAGACAGACAGACAGTCAGAGCGCACTATTCAGATATTGGAAGATATGCTTCGCGCTTGTGTTATAGACTTTGAAGGTTCTTGGGATCAGTTGTTGCCACTTGCGGAGTTTGCCTATAATAACAACTACCAGTCAGGCATTTTGATGGCTCCGTATGAAGCATTATATGGGAGGCGATGTCATTCGCTAGTTGGCTAGTTTGAACCGTGAGAGGCTCGGTTGTTGGATATCGATTTGATATAGGATGCCTTGTATAAGGTCAAGGTTATTCAGGATCGACTTTGCACAGCTCAGTCTAGGCAAAAGAGTTATGTTGACTGTAAGGTTCGTGATGTTGCATTCATGGCAGAAGAAAGAGTATTGCTCCGAATTTCACCAATGAAAGGTGTAATGAAATTCGGAAAGCAACCCAAATTGAGCCCTAGGTATATCGGACCCTTTAAAATTCTTGAAAGGGTGGGTGAAGTAGCCTACAGACTTGCACTACCACCTAGTTTATCAGCAGTTCATCTGGTGTTCCATGTGTCTATTCTCCGAAAATATTAAGGTGATTCGTCCAATATGTTAGATTTCAGCTTAGTCCAACTTGACAAAGATTTGACTTATGAGAAAGAGTCGGTAGCTATTCTAGCCCGGCAGGCCCGTCAGTTGAGGTTTAAGAGTTATCCATCAGTTCGAGAATAATGGAGAGGTCATCTGGTTGAAAAATCTACCTGGGACTCCGAGTCGGACATGCGGAGTAGATATCCACACCTTTTCACCAGCCCAGGTACTTTTCTAATTCCGTTCTTGGAAGAACGTTTATTTTAGAGGTGGAGAATGTGATGACCCGATAGGTCATCTTTAAATTTGACATTCAATTATGTGCTCTGAGACCTCAAATAGCACCATTCATCATTCCTCGACTTGCATGCGCATTCAGTATATTTTTTCGGAAAGCTTTTATATGAAAAATTGATATAAATATGAAATAGTCCTTTAAAACTCACTTAAGTTGACTTCAGTCAACGTTTTAAGAAAATAGATCCGGATCAACGTTCTGACGGTCCTGGTAGGTCCGTATTATGATTTAGGACTTGGGCGTATGCCCTAAATCAAATTCGGAAGTCCCTAGCTCGAATTATCGCCATTTGATGAAAACTAGAAACTTAAAGGTTAAAGATTTCCAAAGTTTGACCGTAGATTTGACTTTGTCGATATCAGACTCGGATTGAGATTCCAAGAGTTGGAATAGATCCGTTATGTCATTTGGGACTCACCCGCAAAATGTGAGGTGATTCTGAAATGATTTGACACGTTTCGGCGCGAGTTATAGAATTGAAAATTTCATAAACTCATAAGTCTGAATCGAGGTGTGGTTTGTAGTTTCGACGCTGCTTGACATGATTTGAGACTTCGAGTAGGTCCGCGTTATGTTATGGGACTTGTTGGTATATTTGGACGGGGTCCCAAGTGGCTCGAGTGTGTTTCGGGGTGAGTTTTGAACGAGTTTGGGCACTTCGGCACTTTGATGATGTCCTGGAGCAGTTGAAGTGCGGAGGGCACATTTTTGGAGTGCGAATGTGAGGCCGCAAACTCCCAAAGTGCGGAGGCAGTGAAAAATGTGCGGACCGCAGAAATCCTCCTGCGGCCGTAGAAAGGAGTATCTGCAAGTTCGATGGTCTGATTTCGGAAGTTTATATCTTTTGATCTATAAGGAATTTGTAGATGATCCAAAAATAAAAGTTGTAGCTCTTTGAGTCTAGTTTTCATAAAGCTAAACTATTCATTATTTGGACATTTATACAGAAAGTTATGATTAATTTACTGAATTCTAATAGTGCAGTCACTACTGGACTGCGACCGCACAATTTGGGTTGCGGCCGCAGAGACCTTAAATGTGCGGTCAGAACATTGGGAGATCATATTGGTACCATATAAACGAGGGTTTCATCTCCTTTTTTATTTTTGGACTTTGGGAGCTCGGTTTGTGGCGATGTTTCATGGATGTTTCAAGAAATTCATCGAGGTAAGTGATTCTAACTCATATTTGGTTAATATACATGAATATATCATTGTTTTCATCATTTAATTAGTATTTTGAGATGGAAATTTGGGAAAAATTATAGAAATTTCATAAAACAAAAATTTAGGATCTGAAAGACATCCAATTTCGAAATTCGATAATTTTAGTATGATTGAACTCGTATCGGAACGGGTGTCCAGATTCCATGATTTTCGTCGGATTCCGAAAAGTGGGCCCCATATTGAATTTTGGTTGACTTTCCAAAAAATAACTTAAATTAAGTCTCTTTTGAATTTTGAATAATTTCTAAAGCTCCAATTGAATTGTTGGCCAATAATTTGATAGGTTTGATTAGTTTGGAGACTAATTAGAAAGGAAAAGTTGTGGTCGAGTGATTACTTGAAATTGCGAAGCGATGTAAGTGTTATGGTTAACCTTGACTTGAGAAAATACAACCCTTGAATTATTTGTTACGTGAATTTTATGTGTAACGACGTATAGGCGAGGTGATGAGTGCCTATACGTTGTCAAATGGATTGTTTACATATTTATCTGAAAATCATAAATTATTTTAAATCATGAATTAATTATTATATTAATTATTTATCTCATATTCCTTGTCCAATATTATGTCTTGAATTCATGCTATAATTACTACATGCTTATTTGACTTATGTGTCGTAATTGCTACTTGACTTTAGCATATTAAATATTAAATTATCTATTTTCTCCCTAATTTTCATAATTAATTTCTACTTGTCATTACTTGTTTCCTAAATAAATAATAATTATTATATGCCATGTTGCCTAATAACTTCTTATTAAATGTGGTATTTATTGGAGTGGTTTTACATTTAAGTGTTGTTAAATTATATTGTTGGATCGGGTTGCATGCCGTAACGGATTATATTTTAAGTTTATAGTGTTAGGGCGGGTTGTACACCGCAACGGAATTTAATTAGAAGATTATATTGTTGGATCGGGTTGCACGCCGCAACGAATTTTATTCTAAGTTTATATTGTTGGAGCGGGTTGCACGCCGCAATAGAAATTAATTGAAGGATTATATTGTGGGAACGGGTTGCACGCTGCAACGGAATGATAAAAGAAAATAATTGGCTACGACTACTGAATTGACTTTAGTTAGTGATATGATTTAATGGTTTTACCTCTATTCCTATTATTATTATTATTATTATTATTATTATTATTATTATTATTATTATTATTATTATTACGTACAGGTTAATGTAAGCAACCTGTCTTAGCCTCGTCACTACTTCGTCGAGGTTAGGCTCGGCACTAACATAGTACATGGGGTCAGTTATACTCATACTATACTCTGCACTACTTGTGCAGATACTGGAGTTGGTCCTAGCGGCGTACGGTAGATTTGCTCGGATTCAGCTATCAGAGGAAACTTGAGGTATAGTTGCACGACGTTCACAGCTTTGAAGTCCCCTTCTACTTTATCTTAACTGTGTGCTTTCTTTCAGATAGCTTTATTTTATTTAGACCCTTGTTTGTATTATTCTAGAAGCTCGTGCACTTGTGACTCTAGTTCTGGGAAGGTATTTAGACATCGTTATCATTTTGGTTTGTTTACTTTAATTCACACATTATTCCAGTTATTTGGTTTCTTTACTATTTAATTAAGATGAATGGTTAAAATTTATTCTAACGTTGGCTTGCCTAGCAAGTGAAATGTTAGGCGTCGTCACTGTCTCGAAAGTGGAAATTTCGGATCATGACAAAAATTTATGTAATTATTTTTCACCAAATTATTAGAAAAATTCGCTCTCTTTTTCATTCTATTTGATGAAGACAAACATCTCATATAGTTTGTGGATCTTTGTAATTTACTTTAATTTTTTTCCTTTCCAAGTTCATCAATACCAATAAAAATTTGTTTTATTCACTTTATGATTATTATTATTAAACTAAAGTTTAGCAGTTGTTAGCTACGGTCGCAATCAATAAAATAATTAACAGGGGATTATTAACTTAACAATGCTTGGAATGCAACTTAAAATCGACTATTACAATAAAAATAAATTTTACTTACCTAAAGCTATAGGTATTGTATCATGCCGTAATATTTATAACCTACAAATTCAAAAATAATAAAGGTCCACGTGTACTTTTGTTTGGAAGATTAACTACCATTCGTGATTGACATGTATATAAATCAAGAAATTGAGAGATCAAATATAAAGAGAGAAATATCACTCAAATTTTAGAAGGGAGATTCACCAAAGCGTAGGTGATACAATCATCATTAAAGAATATGGAGGAGATAAAAGACACAATAGTTATTGCAAGGGAACAATTATATTGTTTGAATGTCAAAAATTACTACTTAAAATTAACAATTTAAAGATATATAATAGGGCCATTGGTCATGAGTAATCTATATGTATTAATAATAAGATTCTCGGCCACATTTAGTAAGATCAATATGAACTTACATTTATAAACTCTAATTCTGGTAAAACTATCTATATATATATATATATATATATATATATATATATATATATATATATATATATATATATATATATAGGAGGGACAAAAATGCTGACATGACAGCTTCATAGATGAGGATTGCTATTGATCTATTTTTCTGTTTTGTTTTTTTCTCGCTTTTTCCCCATTGTTTCCCATTTATGTTTTCTAATTTACAATTGTTCTCAAAGGTCAAAGATACGTGTTCTTCCAAAAAACTGTGGAACCGTTGCAACATTTAATAAAGATAACGGCCCTGCCTAATCAATGGGAAGGTTACAATAGTAATTGTGGCAATTAAAGTAAATAACAAAATTAATACGCCTCTTCCTATTCCAGCGTCCTAATATACTGCAATCTTCCAACGACCAACCATCGCACTTTTTTGTTGCTAACTTATCTCTCTCATCACTTTTTTGTTCATGTGATTTTCCCCATATATAGCAACTTCACATTAAAACAAAAAGTAAAAGAAAACCACTTCATACAAGTCGATTTTATTATGGACTTCCATAATAAAATGAAATATGAATCTACCAATCTGCTATTTTCTGGTGTTATTTTTGGAATGTTGTGATACCTTTTCCCTCTAGAATAATTGTTTCGGTGTTTCCTTAACAAACTAAAGTTGTATTAAGTATCTTTCTGACAAACAAATTGCTTAATGCTTGTAGTATATCCCGGAGTAGCATTTTTGATGCTCGAGTGCTTTCAAAATTGTATGGTAAAGGCTTGAGAATACGAACATTTATTCCTCCAAATCAGGTTAATTTCAAAAGTTCATACAGGTTAAATCAATTATCTTTTCCTGATCTACATACGAAAAGCTAAATATTATCTTGACCAGACAAACTTCATTGGTTAAGATTAATACTTACACCTATTTTCTTCTAATAATTTCTTTATATTCTCGCCATATGAGTGTTCTTTATATGTTGTATATATTTTTTAAAACATATTTCACTTAACATGAGTCAATGTAATTACTTTGGGAGCTAAAATTATTATTTCAAAATTTTACGAAAAATGGTAGGGTGAGTTGACTATGTATCAATATGATTTGCAATTTCAAAAACCTTCTTCTTAATTTTTTTATTCAACAAGATATTGCGTTATAATTAATACTTAATAGCATAATTTGCTTCTACTTTTTTCCCTACAAAATGAGCGTTGTTAACTACTCCTCCTCAATATAGAGGACAACTTACCATTTTGGAGGATGAACCATATTCTTTGAACGTCTTTTCCTACTATGGAGAAATGCTAATATTCACTTTTAAGGTGTTACAGTTAACTAACGAATGTTAAAAAGTATAAAGATCGTCTTTATCATCCTTCTTTTGTTATTGGGGTTTATTAGTGCATGATAGAAGGAAAAAATTTTATCTTGCAAAGGAAAATGAGGAACAGGTTGAGCTTTCATTCACGAGAATGTGGAGTCCAGCAATCCATATTTATTTACGACGAGAATGTGGAGTCCAGCAATCCATATTTATTCACGACGAGAATGTGAGGTTATTAGTTGTATACGGTCAAAATCGGGCATACCCGATTTCGGCGGAAGGGGAGTGCCTCGAGGGTAACCTCGTAATAAATCGGGCTCGAGCCTGGAGATCGAAGTGTTCATTGAGATCGAGGCCAACAACAATCGAGATCAAGCATGACTGACTTTGAGTAAGTCGTAATAACAGAATGGCGAGATGTCAGCAATCGGTCGAAGATCACGGCGGAAATCCCGGAACAGATCAAATCAAAACGGTTATTAGTGCCAATCATGGGGTCTATTTCCGTTATTAGAGTTGCACCATAATTAGGTTTCATCTACTATATAAAGAGGAGTTCAAATCATTTGTAAGACATCATCATTATTCACTGATAAGAATATACATATACGCTGCTTTCTTTGTCTTACTTACTGTTCATCACTGTTTGTTCTATCCTATATTGTTCATAGTAACTAACCTCGAGACTATCTTAAATCAAGGTCGAGGCATCGTTTGCAGACCTGTTTGATTTATTTTATCGTCCAAGTTATCTATTTAATTCGTCGTTTATAAATCGGTGCTGGTTTAAATCACATATCCTTAAAACCACAATATAAGTTTAATTGTTACTCAATTTTTAGGGTAAACAGTTTGGAGTCCACCGTGGGGCTAAGGATAATAGTGATTATTCAGTACTGATTCTGGTAAAATATACTATTTTACGTTTGTTCTTGTCAAGTATCTTTGCTTTCAGTTTAAAACATGTCAAACTCAAAAAACGCATCCACACACGGTGACAATGGCCTCGGATTCCACGGCGAAAACGAAAATGTGATTGCTCCAGGAGTCGAGGTGCCACAAGCTAATCTCGGGGGAGCACTGGTTGCCAACCCAGTCGATGTCAGTTCGCACGTTGCTCTAAACGCGGACTTAGGCGCAAATCTCGATAGGAGTGTACGTAGAGAAGGCCGATCTAGTGGCAAAGGAACACAGGGCAGAAGAGACGAAGGAGTCAGTCTCCAAGTGATATTCGAGATGCTTTAGGATCAGCAAGTCGCTATTGCTCTGTTACAAAATCAACACAGAGCTCTGAATAGGGTTGAGCCGGAAACTACTCGCCGTACCGAGCCAGTACTGGAAAAGTCGAATGGTAACGAATCGGGGACGGATGTTGCGGTAATGAAAATGCTCGAGGAGCTCGCCAAAAGAATTGAATCAGGGGAAAATAAAATCGAAGTTAACGATAACACATACAACTCTCGAGTTGATCAGATACCGGGGGCACTGCCAATCTTGAAAGGAATGGATTCGAAGAAGTTTGTACAAAAGTAGTTTCCTCCAAGTGCGGCTCCGAAGCCTATTCCAAAGAAGTTTCGTATGCCAGAAATACCCAAATATAATAGGACCACTAATCCCAACGAGCATGTTACTTCATATACATGCGCCATCAAGGGTAACGATTTAGAAGATGATAAAATCGAATCAGTGCTGTTGAAAATATTCGGAGAGACTCTTTGGAAGGGAGCAATGATTTGGTATCACAACCTGCCACCAAATTCCATCGACTCATTTGCCATGTTAGCAGATTCTTTCGTAAAGGCACACACCGGGGCCATAAAGGTCACAACGAGGAAATAGGACCTTTTCAAGGTAAGACAAAGGGATAATGAAATGCTAAGGGAGTTCGTGTCTCGATTTCAAATGGAACGCATGGAGTTGCCACCGGTCACAGATGATTGGGCCGTTCAAACTTTCACCCAAGGGTTGAACGAGCGGAGTTCGATAGCATCACGTCAGTTGAAATAAAATTTGATTGAATACCCAGCTGTAACTTGGGCAGATGTGCACAATCGATATCAATCGAAGATCAGGGTCGAGGACAACCAATTAGGAGCTCATTCCGGTTTAGTACATCCAAACATACCGGCAGTTAAAAACCAGAGGGACGTCGACAGGGAGCCAAGATCGAACAGATACCGATATCAACCATATACCGCAGATCGAAGGAACAATAGTTCAAGACGCCAATTCCAACCGGAGCGATCGAAGAAGTGATCGAGGACAGAATTCTCGGGGACTTATGAGCAAAAGTGGTTTTGACAAATATGTCGATCCCACAGAGGCACCCCGGTTATCGGAATATAACTTTAGCATCGATGCATCGGGTATTATATCGGCAATCGGAAGGATCAAAGTTACTAGGTGGCCTAGATCCATACAAACTGATCATTCACAAAGAAATCCAAATTTGATGTGCAAGTATCATGGAACGCATGGTCACAAGATCGAGGATTGCAGACAATTAAGGGATGAGGTAGCCCGTCTATTCAGTGAGGGCCACCTTCGAGAGTTCCTCAACAATCGAACTAAGAATCATTTCAGAGAAAGGGACACCAACAGGAAAAATGAACAAGAGGAACCCCAACATGTCATTTATATGATCGTCGGTGGGGTTGACATTCCACAGGGACCCATATTCAAACGCACTAAGGTATCAATAATTATGGAAAAACGTACCCGAGATTATGTGCCCGAAGGCACTTTATCATTCAATGATGAAGAAGCAGAATGTCTCTCTCAGCCCCACAACGACGCCCTGGTAATTTCTATCCTATTAAATAAAGTTCAAGTTAAGCGTATTTTAGTGGATCCAGGTAGCTCAGCGAATATCATCCGATCGAAGGTCGTGGAGCAGCTCGGCCTGCAAAATCAAATCGTGCCCGCAGCTCGGGTCTTAAACGGCTTCAATATGGCCAGTGAAACAACTAAAGGGGAGATTATTCTAACGGTTAACGTGGCTAGAACCATTCAAGATACCAAGTTCCACGTAATCGAGGGCGACATGAGGTATAATGCCCTACTCGGAAGGCCTTAGATACACAATATGAGGGGAGTCCCTTTGACTCTCCACCAAATGATGAAATTCCCGATGATGGCCGGTGTAAAAAAAGTATACGGGGAGCAACATGGTGCAAAGGAAATGTTTGCGGTCAATGAGGTAACGCCCATATCGACACTATCAACCTCGGAAAGGTCAGGCATCAAAAGTAAGCAGGAAGTCAAATAGCAATCACAGCCACCAGCCTCGACCAAATCAGGGAAGCAGGAGATCGAAGAAGAAGAGGAGGATTTTCTGATCCCTCAAACTTTTATAGTTCCCGAAGATTCTGACGCCACCAAATCAATGGTCGAAGAGCTGGAATAGGTTATATTGATCGAGTACCTACCCGAGCGAAAGGTATACCTGGGAACGGGATTAACCCCCGAACTCAGGAAAAGGCTTATTCAATTTCTTATTGATAACATAGATTGTTTCGCTTGGTCCCATTTAGACATGCCAGGGATCCCACCGGAGATAACGATGCATCGACTAAGCCTGGACCCTAGGTTCAAACCGGTGAAGTAAAAGAGAAGACCCTAGTACGAGGTAAAACACGCATTCATAAAGGATGAGGTAACTAAACTTCTCAAAATATGGTCCATTTGGGAGGTGAAGTATCCCGAATGGTTAGCCAATGTATTTGTAGTTCCTAAAAAAGGGAACAAACTTAGAATGTGTGTAGATTAGAAGGATTTAAACAAGGCGTGCCCCAAAGATTGTTTTCCACTACCTAACATCGATCGTATGATCGATGCCATGGCCGGTCACGAGATTCTTACTTTTCTCGATACCTATTCCGGGTACAATCAAATCCAAATGAACCTAGAGAACCGAGAAAAAACTTCATTTATCACCAAGTATGAAACTTATTGTTATAATGTAATGTCCTTCGGGCTAAAAATGCGGGAGCTACTTACCAACGCCTAGTAAACAAAATGTTCGAACAACAAATAGGTAAATCAATGAAAGTTTATATTGATGACATGCTAGTTAAGTCCCTGGGCGCAGAGGACTATTTGGCTTATTTGTAGGAAATGTTCGAGATCTTAAGGAAATACAACATGAAGCTCAACCCCGAGAAATGTGCTTTTGGAGTCGGTTCGGGAAAGTTCCTTCGCTTCATGGTAACGAATCGGGGAATCGAGATCAACCCCGATAAAATCAAGGCCATCGAACACATCACCGTCGTGGATAGTGTAAAAGCCATGCAGAGGCTAACTGGACGGATAGCCTCCTTAGGACAATTCATTTCGAGGTGGTCGGATCGAAGCCACAGGTTTTTCTCTCTGCTCAAAAAGAAGAACGATTTCGCCTAGACCTTGGAATGCCAACAGGCACTAGAGGAATTAAAGCGATACCTATCGAGCCCACCACTGCTTCACACTCCAAAAGTAGATGAGAAACTTTACTTGTACTTGGCAGTATCGGAAATCGCGGTAAGTGGTGTCCTAGTTGGAGAAGAGCAAGGTATGCAATTTCCCGTTTATTATATAAGTCGAACCTTAGGAGAAGCAGAAACTAGATATTCACATTTGGAGAAATTGGCACTTGCACTGATAAGCGCCTCTAGAAAGTTAAGACCATACTTTCAACGTCACCCCATATGTGTATTAACCACTTACCCACTTTGTAGTATTTTGCACAAGCCCGAACTATCGGGCCGATTGGCCAAATGGGTCGTCAAACTCATTGGTTACGATATCGAATATCAACCCCGGACGGCCATCAAGTCTCAAATTTTAGCGGACTTCGTGGCCGATTTCACGCCAACCCTCGTACCCGGAGTCGAAAAGGAACTCTTGTTAAAATCAGGTACATCATCTGGGGTATGGACCCTTTTCACAGACGGTGCTTCGAATGTGAAGGAGTCCGGGCTAGGAAACATTTTGAAGCCGCCCACGGCTATCACTATTAGTCAATCTAACAAAACTTCTAAGTCGACTAACAATGAGGCCGAGTACGAGGCCATGATTACAGGTCTCGAGCTAGCTAAAAGCTTGGGAGCAGAAGTCATTGAATCTAAGTGTGACTTTTTACTGGTAGTGAACTAAGTAAAAAAAACCTTCGAAGTTCGAGAGGATAGAATGCAAAGGTATTTGGACAAGTTGCAGGTAACCTTGCACCGTTTCAAGGAATGAACTTTACATCATGTACCTCGAGAACAAAACAGTGAGGCTGATGCACTTACAAATCTAGGGTCATCGGTCGAGGAAGATGAGATCAGCTCGGGGACTGCCGCTCAACTCTCAAGATCCGTGATCGAGGAAGGTCATGCCGAGATAAACTCTACAAGCTTAATCTAGGATTGGAAGAATAAATATATTGAATACTTGAAGAACGGAAAGCTCCCATCGGACCCTAAAGAGTCGAGGGCCCTACGAACCAAAGCTACTCGATTCGCATTAGCTGAAGATGGAACATTATACAGAAGGACATTTGATGGACCATTGGCAGTGTGCTTAGGACCATGGGACACCGATTATGTTCTACGAGAAGTCTATGAAGGCACTTGTGGGAATCACTTCGGGGCCGAATCACTGATTCACAAAATCATTAGAGCATGATACTACTGGGATAACATGAAAAAAGACACTAAGGAGTTTGTTCGAAAATGTGATAAATGTCAAAGGTTTGCACCAATGATCCATCAGCCCGGAGAAAAACTTCATTCAGTCCTATCCCCATGGTCGTTCATGAAATAGGGAATGGATATCGTCGGCCTTCTGCCATCGGCCCCAGGTAAAGCTAAGTTCATTTTATTTACGACTGACTATTTCTCTAAATGGGTTGAAGCAGAGGCGTTCGAGAAAGTGAGAGAGAAAGAGGTCATAGACTTCATCTGGGATCATATCATATGTCGATTTAGGATACACGCCGAAATAGTGTGTGACAATGGAAAACTATTTATCGGCAGCAAAGTGACGAAATTCCTCGAAGACCACAAAATTAAAAGGATGTTATCAAAACCATATCACCCTAGTGGGAACGGACAGGCCGAATCGACGAACAAGACTATCATTCAAAACCTAAAGAAAAGATTGAACGA
>AWOL01S0111209.1:0-46786 GCA_000715115.1 Nicotiana otophora
TTTCTTCTGGATTTTATGGTGTTCCTATTTATCCTGTGATTGTTGTTGTGATACTAATATTGTCTCCCTTTTTGTCTTTTTGTCTTTTTGTTTTTTGAGCCGAGGGTCTTTCGGAAACAGCCTCTCTACTCCTTCGGGGTAGGGGTAAGGTCTGCGTACACACTACCCTCCCCAGACCCCATTAGTGGGATTTTACTGGGTTGTTGTTGTTGTTGTTGTTGTTGTTGTTGTTGTTGTTGTTGTTGTTGTTGTTGTTGTATTGCTACTTGTTGTGTTTCATACCTGTCTGCTTTTATATACTTTGTTATTAGATCACTAGTAAGTGTCGATGTCGACCCAGTACAATAAAAAGAGGCTTTAGCGGCAATACAAAACGGCTTTAGCGACAATAACAATAGCTGCTATATCTTTTACCGACCATTGGTGTTTAGCCGCTGAAGCCGGGGTCGGCAAAGCCTTTAGCGGCTTTTCTAACAAAAGCTGGTAAAAGGTATGGTTTATTGCCACTAAAAATTATTATCTTTAACGAAAATTATAATGGCTGCTAAATCCAATCCAAAATAACTAATTATACTTTTTTAGCATCCATTTATATAGCTGCTAAATTCAAAATAATTGCCACTAAAAATTTACATCTTTAACATCAATTGCTTGCGACAATTATAATGGCTGCTGAATTCAATCCAAAACGACTAATTATACACCTTTAGTATCCTTTGTAAAAATGGCTATAGTATCCCTTCTAAAAATGTCTTAGTTTGCCCTTTTAGCATCTATTTTAATTGCTATTATGTTTAACTGAATTACCGCTAAAAGTCAATATTTTTAACGACAATTATTTTCCAACAATTATAATAGTTGCAATATCCCTTGTAAAAACATCTTAATTTGCGCTTTATTCGTCCAATTTTATAGCTGGTATATCCAGCTAAATTAGCGCTACAAGTCATAAGCGATAATAGCAATAGTTTAGCCATCATTAATAATAATTACTACATTCGTCCAGAATATGATCCAAATAATAAAATATTTAATACTAATTCAAAAAAAGATAATATATCTCAATAAATCTTAACAAAAGGAAGTACTAACAAAATATATTAATGTCATAGAAACTAAAAAATAAAATTATATTGTTTGAACTAAATAACTAATATCATTATATAATTAATCCAAACGAATAATGGTTTTCAAATGATTTCCGCAATTTTTCATCATTTTAAAATCTTCCACCTGCTAAATTATCGAACACTAGACTGTATGACCTGAAATTACAAAATAACTATGTCAAAAGATGAAATATACACCCAATAAAAGGAAATTACCGAGACAGAAGCCAGCAAAGGCAAACATTTGCTTGATTCAACATTGAAAGAGCTAACATCTCAGTTGCACAAGCTAATACATATACATGGGAAAATGTTTAGTAACACTCACAAGGCAACAACCAGATTTAACGAAGAGATAAACTGATGATGTCTTTGTAAGAGGAGTTTAATGAATTAGGAATGACTCAAAATAAACATGAAACAGGTCATGAGATAAAGTGATGATATTTTGTGAGCCAGGAGTTTGATGAATTTGGAATGATTTAAGAACATTAAACTTGAAACAGGTCATCATAGTATATGAACATACTGTTTTAGATAGTAAATAGAAATGTTTAGCAATTTAAATTACAGAAGGTCTATTGTAAACTCTAGAAAAGACAAGCATGGAAAATTCTCCTTCACTCTTATCTTCCAGTTGTATAGTATAAATTTTTATTCCAATAAAAGATACCCTCTGCCCGCCTTCACTCTTATGCATTAGTTCCTCACTTCATTCTTTGCATAACCATGGCGGAAAAATATAGCATAGGTTTGTTAAGTGTCATGGATCGTCTTTGGTTCCACCAAATTAGTCTCTTTTCAGAACCCCCTTCAGTTTTATTTCCTATAAACCAATGTCAAACAACTTTAATTCCATATGAAGAATTCTCATCAGTTGAATTAAAAACCACTCTTCTACAGGTAACAAATCCTCTCCTAGTTAGGTTAGTATTCTCTATATCCCCTAAACTTTTAGTGTTTGCTTGTGCTCTGTTTGGTTCACGAACAAAAGATAGAAGCAGCACTCAACCAAGAAAATAGTCCCTAGAAAGTCATGATTGTCATCAACAAGAAGATGAGTGTGTTGTGCAACAGAAGCTTCTGGTTTACAATCCATCTTTTAGTTCCATAGAAAGATCTGATTCTCGTTACTTTAACGGTGTTAAACCCACAAAAAGGTGAATTTGATTCAAGCAGGCAACTACTATCACAACCTTACAACATCAACAACAAGTGGGAAAAGGAAATATATAAAAGCAAGAAGTATCCAAGGTAAGTATAAATACAATAATAAATTAAGAAAAATCGAAGGAGGAAAACTAAAACAGTAGGGATGAAGGACAAAGATGAGTAGTACCGTGAGAATAACTTTCTCTTTATGTCAACACCGCGAGCAGCACCTCATGTCTGAATATTTGCATCATCGTCAAAAGCAAGAGAAGACACGCCATAGCCTTTATTCCTCTGCCACTTGAGAGCGAATAAAAAGGCTTGTAAATCCATTGATCTCTCACTGTCCTCCTTTTATGGCTTATGAAGATGCGTGGTCACCCATTTTTTAACTTTATAAAAGATGCAGTGCTGGTGCAAAGGGTCAAATGGTATCATAATATGACTAAAAGATGTTCTTTTCCTTTCATTGTTAAAAATGATTATTCTTCTTTACAGTCATTTTCTNAAGTCATGATTGTCATCAACAAGAAGATGAGTGTGTTGTGCAACAGAAGCTTCTGGTTTACAATCCATCTTTTAGTTCCATAGAAAGATCTGATTCTCGTTACTTTAACGGTGTTAAACCCACAAAAAGGTGAATTTGATTCAAGCAGGCAACTACTATCACAACCTTACAACATCAACAACAAGTGGGAAAAGGAAATATATAAAAGCAAGAAGTATCCAAGGTAAGTATAAATACAATAATAAATTAAGAAAAATCGAAGGAGGAAAACTAAAACAGTAGGGATGAAGGACAAAGATGAGTAGTACCGTGAGAATAACTTTCTCTTTATGTCAACACCGCGAGCAGCACCTCATGTCTGAATATTTGCATCATCGTCAAAAGCAAGAGAAGACACGCCATAGCCTTTATTCCTCTGCCACTTGAGAGCGAATAAAAAGGCTTGTAAATCCATTGATCTCTCACTGTCCTCCTTTTATGGCTTATGAAGATGCGTGGTCACCCATTTTTTAACTTTATAAAAGATGCAGTGCTGGTGCAAAGGGTCAAATGGTATCATAATATGACTAAAAGATGTTCTTTTCCTTTCATTGTTAAAAATGATTATTTTTCTTTACAGTCATTTACTTATATATTCTGACAAGGAACAAATCAGTGATATTATCATCTTATAAAGAAGATCTTCAGCAGCAAAACAATATCACTGATTTGTTCCTAAGTTCATCTTACAAGGATTCTATGATGTTTAACAGTAATTCTACTTCTTCTACCAACTCCTCTTTACACCAAAAGTGAAATAGAAGCAAGCAATTCATCTTAATATATTGTTGTTTGCTGTGTTCTTTCATGAAGTCCATTCATTCAAGAGCAATTAACACGAATAAGCATCACTGATATGCATTGTTAGCTAGAGATCATAATCCAAATTATTGGTAAGAACAAAAAGAATAAGACTACTAAGAGCTTTTATTGATTTAAGATATAACTTCATATTTTTCTGGTGGACAAATGTTATAAACTTCAGCACAAAGGAAGAGCTGCCAAATTTACAAAAACGCAAGACGGATCCAGTACATCCTTGATATTTTTAGGACTAATCTCTTGTTTTTGTTATAAACTTTTCGGGCATAGTTTTGTTTTAGTATAAATGATTGGGTCCATTTCTGTAAAGAACCATGTTCTGGTGTAGGTTGCCCACTTTTGTTTACCACTTGTATCATACTTAATAAATCTTTATGTTACCAAGAAAAAATAGGATGCATCTCCTAAAAGCTTGGGATAAGTGAGATTTAGAAAATCTCAAGTTTTAGGGAACTTCTAATTTGCCTGAAAAGACAACCTATTTACCAACATTGGAGTGTAATAAGCCCGAATACGGTGAAAGACTGAAATTGATGTAAAAGATTCGTATACTCGACCCAAAGTAATTTGGAATTAACTCATAGTTGATTGACTGATTTAACTTAGTTACCAGACATAGTTTTCCTTGGTGTGTCTTCTAAGAACCCGAGAGATGATTATTACTATCATCATCATCATCATTATTATCACTTTTGGTGGTGGTGTTCTTATACTATCTAATAATACTAAATATTTTTCATGTCAGCCGTTGCAGTGTCCTGCATTTTCTAGAAATGTAGTGTCACATATTTGTGTTGTCTAACTCAACATCCATGATAAATTACTTTCCTACTTCCATTATGCAAGTTTTCAGGAATAAATAACAGTATTTACATCAGCATATGTAGTCTAACGAAATTCTACTTCATGTACTCCTGAATGAAAGTCAATCGTTCATCATTTTTAACGTGATGTACAACTAGGGCTCAGCTTAATGAAAGTAAAGCATGCTGCCTTCAGTAATATAAAAGCTAAAGGATTCCATGCTGTAACACTAAGGAGGAGTAAGTGAATGGATCACAAATAGCAGAAGAAGAGGCATTTAGCATGTATCCATTTAATATTTAAGCAAATAGATTTAAAATTGAACATTTCTTTTCTTAACAAGTAGCAAATCTTAAAAAACATTCTCCTAGCATGTCAACTATTAAGTAACACTTTCGTAATTTAAATTGCAAAAGGCGAAACAAAAACTAACTGCATTTTTAAAACACATCCAAGTCACAAATATATGTGGAAAAAAATTAACATAGTCGAATCAATGGAGCATTAACACAATGAGATCTCGAAAGCTAACGAACTGAATAGTTCACATCCACCTAAAGCGACAATTGAAATAGAATTACTTTACACTTAAATTAACAGAATTTTCTTTATGTATAGTCTGTTATGAATAGCTTATAATAATCGAAAATAAACATATAACATTAGGAAAAATAAAGGACTCAATTCAATTAGTTGCCCGCCAATTTAACAGCATTCAAAAATCACAAATCACAACATAGCAAACACAAAAAACATTATCTCTACAAATCACAAACAGTCATAGTTGGACATCACAAATCACAAATCGGATTAGGCTCAAGTGTTTGGGTACCTGGTACGAACAATACTTTGATGATAAAGATAAGAAAGTGAAGGAGAATGATTCCAGTAACAATCTCGAAACCTACATAAAAGAGGTTTCGATAACTTTGTTAAGCAACAGTAAAGAAAATTAGACATTTGACTGGTTTCCTCCTTGTATGCTTAAATCTTTACCTTATCAAAAAAAGATATCATGAGAAGAAAATCAGACAAATATTTGTATCTTCGACTATTTATGTACCAGTTGCTTAGTGGAAGAAGGAAAACTTCAAGCGATGAATTAATATTGGACGGTGTATCAGATGGTTGTCATCCGTTGATCAAAAAGTGGTTGAGAAATTCAACTTATGTTGGAAAGTCCCTACATATCTTAAGCTTGAATCCCTTTAAATATGTATCCAAATTCGAATTTCAAGTCATTAAAATTTCCAGCAGCTCTGGCTTTTCGCTACAGAACATTTGTAAGTGTGTGTAATTAATTGTGATTGAATGACTGGATTGACTTGCCTCATAGTCATAGGGCAATAACTCAACCATGTGAAAGCTTCCATTTTCACAGACCTAGAATTGTCTTCTAGACTTTACTTGAAGATACTATTAATTTATCTTTATGAAACCTCAAATCCAATGTCAACCCGTTGGTGCTCATAGGTGAATAACCTCAAGATTTATTGTGTATGAAAGAGTTGAGAAGACGTGGCATGTCTTCGACGTTATTACTTGAGGAATCAAACAAAACTTAAGAGAAGATGAGTAGACAAATTCGAGAGAAAAAGATGGAGGCTTCTACTGCGAAAAAGCATTGTCAACAAATTCCGAAAGAAATTTATTTAATCAAAAGGAACAGTAACAGTCTGCCACTAAATAGTGAAGGCTTTGAGGTCAGCAGGCTCCTCTTTCTTATATATTATGTCTTTGTATTTTTGAAAGTAAAATAGAGGAGAAGTCTATTTAGAAGTATGACTTGTCGAGAATGAAAGTAGGATTGTTCTATTTTGGGACAGGAGTTGCAGCAATAAGGATTCAAAAACACGAAGTTACCTTCATTTTCTTATTCGTTAAAAAGTTTTATCTAGACGAATTTTACATTGCAGCTCACCTTTGAGTTTGTACAGTATGCACGCTTGTTTTAATAGCCACCATGCTCGTGGCACAAGGATAATTCAAATTATAACTTGTTATCTTTTTCCATTTACTAACCATGTGGTGATATTTCTTTTTATCATGAATAAGAGTAGAGCAAAGGAGAAATTGCAGGAGGACCATGTGGTGATACTTAGCATCTCATATTATCTCTTTTTTTTCTAGACAATAGAATATATAAGATTATGTACTCAAATTTTACTCTGCTATTCTAATTTTTCATATTATATGTGATAGCCACTACACCAGTCTTGTAACCCAATGGTGGTGGCTAAAACAGTGCGATAATGAGTCGAATACGTTTTGTCTTGGCTTTAAGCTTTGATATTGTTTTACTGAATTAACTTCACGTATGTATATAAGCATTTATATGTCATGTGTATCAGTATCAAATTCTAATAGCGGGGCATACGCCCGTGCACAACACAGGCACACGCCATCTAGTTATTGTATAAGTGGAATTACTTTTATTTTACTTCCTTTGTTCAACAAGACTAATTAGCTAGCAATTAATTAAGTTGAATAATTTGTTCAATTTAGATTAACCAGTAATAGATAATTAATTTGCATGCTCACTTAGAATAATTTAATAATCAATGATGGCACTTAGTATCAAGATCCGGATAGGAACCAAAGTCGTGCACCTCGAAGAGTACTCAACACCTCCCCTTGAGGTTACTTGAACTCTTATCCAAACTTTGATGACACATACAAGTCTTAGCAGGAATTATTTACAAATAGGTTCCCTAATGCATCTTAAAACTCATTAAGTGGTGACTCACCTCTTTTAATCAATTTAAAAGAGTTGTAACATGTCGAAATCCGCTTTCGTGAAAAAATGGGGCGCGATAGCATGCAGAGGGTCGCGATTGCGTAGGTGTGTATTTGCGATTGCGTGGGCACTAGTCGTGATCGCGATGGACATTTTTGGCTCCAAGGGTATTTAATGTTTAGATTTCGGGATTTAGCTCATTTTTACTACTTTTGAGGCCTAGCCATCGGGAGGAGGCGATGTTTGAGGAGATTTTCACCACAAGCTTGAAGGTATGTAATTCTTACTTGGTTTTTGTCACGACCAAAAATTCACTATAGGCCGTGATGGTGTCCAACGTCGTCATTATGCAAGCCAACACTTAGTTATTCATTTTATTATTTTAAAAATCATGAATCTTATTTAGATAGAGAGGTCGGTGCGTTAAAATAAATCGTTGTTACGTACAATTTAATTAAAATAATAAGTAAAAGTGTATCAATGTAGAAAAATCCATAAACAAATTCTAGAGCATCCCCAAAATCCGGTGTCACTAGTGCATGACCATCTACGAGAATGTACAATAACAATACAACATCTGTCTGGAGTACAAGCTAGACAGAAAAATGTAAATAATTCTGATGGAGACTCTGTATGCTGCGTATCGTACCATGGGATGCAACTCATCGTAAATTTCCCGCAATAGCCGCGCCTATACGCCCAAAAGAAATATATACCTGCACAATAAGTGCAGAAGTGTAGCATGAGTACGTAAATCAACGCGTACCTAGTAAGTATCTAGCCTAACCCCGGAGAAGTAGTGACGAGGAGTTGACATCGACACTTACTAGTGGTCCAATAAATCAAATACAGTAGAAAGTAAACAAGTATGAGGCATAGTAAATAAACAGTGTAAGCAAATATAAGTATGTGCTATGATTCTCCTCTGAACGGTAAACACTAGGTCTCAATTATCGAATACCTCCTCAACCGGGGTATATATATATATATATAATGGTCCCCACCAGATAGGTCGTCACAACTCAAATCAGGAAAAACTTACGAATACAATGGCTTCCCGTCAAATATTACGCACGATTTTGCCGAGGCTAATGGCCCGATCCCATAAGAGTGTTTCATGAAGTTGTCGAGGTGAACGACTCGATCTCATAAGATTATTTTATAGAAATGCTGAGGCGACGACTCGATCCATTAAGAATATGATACTGCCGAGGCGAACGACCCGATCCATTAAGAATCTGATACTGCCGAGGCGAACGACCCGATCCATTAAGAATATGATACTACCGAGGCGAACAACCCGATCCCATAAGAATATGATACTGCAGAGGCGAACGGCCAATCCCATAAGAATATGATACTGCAGAGGAGGCGAACGACCCGATCCCATAAGAATATGATACTGTCGAGGCGAACGGCCCGATCCCATAAGAGTGTGTTACATAATCCTACCGAGCAGAACGGCCCGATCCCATTAGAATATGAAGCTAAGTTCGATACTGTGGCACTAACGAAAGAATGTAGTTCTAGAATTCAAAGCAAGCTACCTTAGAAAATGAAGGATCTAGGTAGTTTTACTATCCAAATTTTGATTGGTAAACACAGTTGGGCGAGCCTTGTATGATCTTGGAGGAGCATTAATTTGATGCCGCTATATATATTTAACCAATTAGGTTTAGGTTAGCCGCGACCGACTACTATGATCTTGCAATTGGCGGATCGTCCCCTTGCTAGCCCAGAAAGGGTGATTGAAGATGTATTAGTCCAAGTTTGGTCTTTTATATTCCCTGTTGATTTCATTATCTTGGACTATGAGCTTGATCAAGAAGTCCCATTTATTTTGGAGCGTCCATTCCTAGCCATAGGCCGAGCTATTATTGATGTTTGTGAAGGAAAAATGACAATGAGAGTGCGCGACCGAGTGGAGGCCTTCAATGTTTACAAAGCACTTAAATTTCTGATCCACTATGAAGATTTATCCATGATTTCTGTGGTGGAGAATGATGTGATCTCAGTGATATCGTATATGAGCTCAACAAACACCCTTAAACGAGCTTTATTGGGGATTGAAGCAGAAAGTGAAGACGAGTTGGTGGAAGAAATTGAGCAAGTCCTTAACATGGCTAGCAAGTATGTTCATGGGCTTGGAAGATTTGATGAGTTAGATCGACCAGTGACACTGGCTCCTCCTAAGTCGTCTATTGAAGAAGCCCAAAATTAGAGCTCAAGCCTATGCTTGCGCATCTGAGCTATGCCTACTTGGGGAGTGTTGAAACGTTGCCAGTGATTATTTCATCCAGCTCGACCAATTTGCAAGAAGAAAAGCTACTAAGGGTGGTTTAGTGAGCACAAAAGAGCCATTGGGTGGACAATTGCTGATATTAAGGGAATTAGTACATCGTCTTGCATACATAAAGTATTGAGCAGCAAAGGAGGTTTAATCCCATTATAAAGGAGGCTGTGAAGAAGGAAGTAATTAAGTGGATTGACCCATGTATCATCTTCCCTATTTCTAACAGTAATTGGGTAAGCCAAGTGCAATGCGTGCCAAAAAAGGGTGGGATGACTGTGGTAGAAAACAAGAAAAATGAGTTAATTCCTACTCGCAGTGTGACGGGGTGGAGAGTTTGCATTGATTATCGAAGTATCAACAAAGCAATCTGCAAAGATCACTTTCCACTTCCATTCATTGATCAGATGTTAAATAGGTTGACTATACATGAGTATTACTGCTTCCTTGATGGGTACTCGGGGGTACAATAAGATTGTTATAGCCCTAGAGGATCAAGAGAAAACGACCTTTGCATGTCCTTATAGTAATTTTTCTTTTAAGAGAATGTCATTCGGTCTTTTTAATGCACCAGACACTTTCCAGAGGTACATAATGGCCATTTTCACCGTTATGGTGGAAAATTTATAGGAGTCTTCATGGATGACTTTTGAGTCTTTGGGTCTTCTTATGATAATTGTTTGAAAAATTTGGCAACAGTATTGGCACGATGTGAAGAAACGAATTTGGTTTTGAATTAGGAAAAGTGCCACTTCATGATACAAGAGGGTATCATTCTGGGTCATACAGTCTCAAGGAGCGGTATTAAAGTTGATAAGGCGAAGGTGGAAGCAGTTGCAAAATTGCATTCGCCCATTTCTGTGATAGGTGTCTAGAGTTTCTTGGGACACGCAAGATTTAATAGACGCTTTATTAAATATTGTTTTAAAATTGCTACTCTTTCGTGGAGGTTGCTCGAAAAGAATATGACATTCAAGTTTGATGAGGCATGTGTGAAAGCACTTGATGAAGTTAAGAAAACGTTGGTGGCTGCACCAATTATTGTGGCACCGAATTGGTCCTTGCCATTTGAGCTTATTTGTGATGCAAGTGACCATGCTATTGGGGCAGTGCTCGGCCAAAGGAAGGACAATATGTTTTACTCCATATACAATGCGAGTAAGACTCTTGATGATGCACAGTTGAATTACACCACCACTGAGAAAGAGCGGTTGGCAGTTGTGGGGGCATTTGAGAAATTTCGGGCTTACTTAGTGGGAACAAAAGTCATAGTCCACATTGATCATGCAACAATCAAGTATCTATTTTCAAAAAAAAGAATCCAAAGCTAGATTGATACACTGGGTTTTATTGTTGCAGGAATTTGACATAGAAATACTAGATCGGAAGGGCACAAAAAACCATATCACTGACCACTTGTCGCTGCTGGAAAATCATGAGCATGTGGAGAAAGGTGGACAAATTAAGGAGACATTCCCTGATGAACAACTTTTTGTCGTCACACATGACCCTACCCCTTGGTACGCAGATTATGTGAACTATCTTATAAGTGGAGTTCTCCCTCCTGAAATCCAATCTCAGTCCAGGAAGAGGTTCTTACATGATGTGAACTTTTACTACTGGGATGAGCCATTCTTATACAAACACAACGTAGATCAGTTGATGAGGAGGTGCATTCCTGAAAAGGAGGTGGAACAAGTATTGTATGATTTCCATGCTTCGACTTATGGAGGCCATCATGGAGGTGACAGGATAGCTGCAAAGTTATTGCAGTCGAGGTTCTAGTCGAGGTTCTATTGGCCAACACTATTCAATGATACTCATGCATTTGTTAAGAAGTGTGAAAAATGTCAGAGAATATGAACAATCACGAAAAGGCATGAAATTACTTTGAATAATATCCTGGAGGTGGAGATTTATTATGTATGGGGCATGGACTTCATTGGACCATTCCCATTGTCAATATGAAATAAGTACATCTTGCTAGCGGTGGACTACGTGTCCAAATGGGTGGAGGCCATTTCATTGCCGATCAATGATGCCAAGGTGGTGGCCACTTTTGTGAAGAAGAACATATTCTTAAGGTTTGGGACTCCACGTGCTTTGATTATTGATGAAGGAATACATTTCTGCAATAGGATGTTGAATAACCTTCAAGCCAAATAGGGGTCCGCCATAGAGTCGCCACTGCGTACCATCCACAAACAAGTGGACAAGCTGAAGTGTCAAACAGAGAAATAGAACAAATACTAGAGAAAACAATGAGTGTATGAAGGATTGGGCTACAAAGCTAGATGATGCCTTATGGGCATATAGAACTGCATACAGAACACAAATTGGAGCATCTTCGTACAAGCTTGTGTAAGGGAAGGCATGTCACTTACAGGTTGAGCTTGAACATAAGGCGTATTGGGCGGTTAAGAAGTTGCATATGGACTTGGAATCTGCGGACGAGAAGAGGCTCTTACAGTGGAATGAGTTAGACGAGTTCGGGATGCATGCTTATGAAAATGATAAGCTTTACAAGGAGAAAACCAAAATATGGCATGACAGGAGTATCAAATCCCGTCACTTTGAACCAAGACAAAAGGTACTATTGTTTAATTTTAGGCTGAAGCTATTTCCTGGTAAGTTCAAATTGAGGTGGTCAGGTCCGTTTGAGGTGGTGAAGGTCACCCCATATGGTGCAATCGAGTTGTGCACTTTAAATGGAGAAAGGCAATTTTTGATAAACGGTCAAAGGAGCAAGCGCTATAGGGGACGTGCCATTCATCGTCAGAAGTCCAAATTAATAATCGTTGATGAGTAATCGAGGCCCTGCGTCATGCGGCAAAGTTAAATCAGGCGCTCGTTGGGAGGCAATCCAATTTTTGTTACTTTCGTAGATTAGTTGTTCTCTTTTTAGTTAGAGTAGAGCAGTGTTTTTGTGTTTTTTGTAGTCTTAGAAATCGTAGGTAGGAGTGGTATAGAATGTTTAAGTGATTTATAAAATGCTCGGGCGAAACAGGGAGTTTATTATTAGAAAAAGGTATAGCACGATCCAGCATCCAGATCAGCATGTCGCTGCCTGGGGTGCTGGTTACAGACCCAACTTTCTACTCCAGTGCATAGGTAGCGCGTCGTGCTAGACTGGCGTCCAGGTAAGTTTTTGTACTTTTTTAAAATTTCATTTTATTGTTTAATTAACCCTTTGATTCCTACCCGGATACCCATTTTTACTCTCCTAATAACCCGTATCCATTACCCATCACCCTTTCCCAACCAAATAAAAATAACCCTAACCTTTCCTTTCCTTTTCCTTTTCTTTTCCTTCTCTAACCTGACCTCTCCCCCCCCCCGTTTTCTTCTTCCCTCTCTTTCTCTCAAATTTCAATTTTTCCTCACTTTCTCTCATCTCCAAAGCACAGGTATGTTCTCCTCTTTTTTGCTTTTATTTTTTTTTGTTGTTGTTTTGCACTCCAAATTTCCCCAACCCCAAATTTTCACTTAGTTTTTTCTTAGGACTTGAGTTGCTTTGGTGGGTGATTCCAATGTGAGAAATTGGTTATGAATCTGTTACACTGAGTAGTAAACAACAATTCCCTCAACTTCGTTAAAATTTGGGAGGGTAAACATGATACACTATTGTTGAATTAAGATGAACACACGGATTTCCACCACAACAACAACTACCCAGTGTATTCCCACAAATAGAGTTTGGGGAGGATAAGATGTACGCGGCCTTACTCCTGCCCTGAACGGGCAGAGAGGTTATTTCCGATAAACCCTCAACTAAAGAAAAGATGAAAGAAGCACTGATAGCAAGTAATAACAATATAAGATATTTAGAAAAGTGAGATTAAGATAGCAAAATAAGAGATAAAAGAAGCACTGATAACAAGTAATACAATACAAGATATGTAGTAATAGCCATCTAAGGATAAAATAAAACCATACTAACACTAATACTACTGAAACAAGGAAGACACAGGGAAACACTCGACTGCCTACTAACCTTATACTCTAATTCTCAACCTCCAAACCCTTCTGTCAAGGGTCATGTCCTAGGTTAGCTCAAGCTACGCCATGTCCGGCCTGATCACCTCTCCCTAAGATTTCTTTGGCCTACCTCTACCCTTCTTCTGACCCTCTCAAGGATAACCTCTCACTCTTGCATCTTATCCTCCACATGTTTGATAAATTGTTTGAATAAATAATTTGTGCACGGTGAAGTCTGAGTAGCCAAGTGTTTTTGTATGATATTTTAGACTAAGTATGGGGTGTTTTGGGGGTGGGTTGACATCGCCCGAAGCTTGCTACCAGTGAATTCCATGCCATAACCACCATACCCATGACCTTTTGTATGTTTCATATATGCTGTATCGTCTTGTTAGGATAAACTAGTGTATTGTATTTCTTTGTAGTAATCAAGGGCCATGATTTTATTTCTTGAAATACTACTAAGTCTTATTGTTATAGTCGACTACTTGCTTTGTTAGGGTCTGATGCATGGAATATAATTGTGTGGCATGGGGAAGTCTTAAGTACCCATTGCCTTTGTTGTGCAACACGTGTGCGCTTGTTAGACAAATATTGTGAGTATATTGCATAGAGCCTTCGATTCTAAGTTTGGGTTCATCTTAGACTTTCACTTTAACCTTAGGCGGATTTCTTGATTATTTCTCACCTTCAAGTTGATTGTTTTATAGGTTGCAATTGCTCGTGATGGTGCATGCAAGGGAAAGGGTGTAGGGAATCCTCTACTACTGCTCCCCCTCCCAAGAAAAGCAAGCAAGGCGAGGGGTCGTCTAGGCAAGACAAAGGAAAACAAGTTGCTGAGGGGTCCGGAAATGCACCCTCGGGACCTCGGCCCAAGTTGAAATTGATCCACGAGGATGGTGTCCAATGGTATCACTCGTTTGAGCCGGATAGGAACTTCCCTCCAGTGCTAGAAAGGTTAAGAGCTTGAAGATGGAAAAATTGCTTAAATGTCCTCGACATGCAAACTTGATTATGGTCAAGGAATTATGTGCAAATTGGAATGAGCACAGGTACATGTCATGGGTAAGAGCAAAGGAGGTTCCACTGGAGACATAGTCGTTGTGCAAGTTCTTAGGGGTTGATGTGGGAATTTGACTGCTTATTAACGCCT
The DNA here is from genome assembly GCA_000715115.1 of Nicotiana otophora. NCBI lineage: Eukaryota > Viridiplantae > Streptophyta > Magnoliopsida > Solanales > Solanaceae > Nicotiana > Nicotiana otophora. The sequence continues at coordinate 14,593 of AWOL01S0111209.1, forward strand.
TTTAGCTTTTGTTTTAGCTCAAAAGCATTTAATTGTGTACCCAAAACTAATGAAATTGTGCAAAATTGCAGGAAATGCTGGAAGTTGGGCTCCCGAGATAAAATTCGACTCAAAGAGGAGTAGTCCAGGAACAAGGCAACAAAGGGCACAAAAGCATACAATGTGCGGTTCGCAAAAGGAATTCTGCAGCCGCACAAGAAATTGCGGACCGTAGAATTCCACCTACGGCCGCAAACAAAGAAGGAAAACTCAGCAGATATTTGTGCAAATTGCGGTCCGCACATGAATTGTGCAACCACAAAAGATGGGCTAAAGGTCAAGATCAGAGAGATTGCAAAATGACCAAGTAGCAGAAAATTATCTTGCGGCTGCAATCCTACTATTGCGGATCCCACGTGGAACTGTGAGGCCACAGAACCTCCCGAGGGGCATTTTTGTCTGAGATTTTTAGACTTGTATAAATAGAAGAGTTTCACAAAATTAGTCAAGTTTGAACCTCTGTAAACATTGTAGCCATTTTTCTTTGCCATTTTTTGAAGTTTGCTTTGCTTTGGTGCATTTTACAATAGATTAATCTATTTTAATATTTAATTATGAGTTTAATTAGTCTTTCTTCTTCATTTTCTTAAATCCCAAGTATGAGTAGCTAGATTTTCTCTAGGGTTATGACCCAACCTTAATGTGTTAACCTTATGGGTAATTAAATTAATGCTTGTTTATGATTGTATGTTTAATATTTAGCCTAGTTCATGCTTTTATTTGAGAAATTAATGGTTGCAAATATTAGTTCATGCCTATTTGACTTAATCTCTTCTTGAGAAAGAGAGACCTAGTCTAGGATAACTTGGCTAATAGAAAATTGAGTCAATTGAGAGAATGATTCACCCAATTAAAGGGTTCAACCTAGAGATAGTAATAAACCGACTTGAGCTTTTATCAACTGTTTTGTGTGATACCGATTTGGTCTTGAGAAAGCCAAACTGGGTAAAACCACTCTATAACCAACAGGTATTGAGTGGGTAATTTAGAGTTGATAGCTATAATACATCCAAGTCAACAGAACAAGCATTAAAGTCTTTATCCCATTAGGCAAACACCTAAGCAGTGATCACAGCCCTAGGCTTTTTATCAATTTGGAAAAACCCCAAAACAGCTATCTCCAGTTTTCTTTCTTTATTTGGCAATCGATATAGTAGAATTAGAAATAGAAAACCAACCTTTTTGTGAAACTGCAATCTCGATAATTCAATCACGCACATTGAAATATATACCCCTAATTTCCATCTTAGCTTCCTGTGGATTCGATGCTGACTCTTAGTTGGGTTTTTATAATTGCAAATGACCGTTTCATACCTCTTTAGAGGTTTGCATTTGGACGCGATCAAATTTTGGCGTCGTTGCCGGGGAGTTAAAAACGGTGTTAGCTATATATTTGGGTGTGTGTTTGGAGTATCATTTTTTCCTTTTGTGTTACTAACTTGTTTGAGAAATCGTAGGTACAACCATGCCAAACAATGAGCTCGAAAATATTAATTTGGGGAATGTGGACACTGAGGATGACCAAGTGGATGAGGTTCCTCTTGAACCTCAAGCCAATAGAAGAAGCCGAGTGCCTCATGACAATGTGCTCGTCCCACCCCTACCTCCATCACAAGTGGCTCCACACTGGGTGTTACCTAATGAAGGATATGCAAGTACAATAGTCCCTCCCCGTATTAGGGCAGGCAAATTTCAAATCACCAACGTGATGCTCACTTTTCTAGAGCAACGAGGTTTCTTCACTGGTGCTCTAAGTCAAAATGCATACAAACATTTGAAGGGGTTTGTGGACACTTGTTGGGAGATAAAATAAACAAATGTCTCTGAGGATGCATTGTTTTTCCCTTATTTCTACGAGGGAAAGCTTTAGATTAGTTGGAACGTATGCCGAACCATTCCATTCACACTTGGGATGAATTGGACGAAAAGTTTATTTATAAGTTCTTCTCTCCGGGGTATATGGATAAACTTCGGGATGAGATTCTAGCATTCAAGCAAGAGCCCAATGAACCACTACATGAGATATGGGAGCAGTATAGAACAATGGTCAAAGAATGTCCCAACAATGATATGACGGAAAACATGATTCAACAAACCTTCTATCGTGAAATTAACACGACCAACCAATGTGTGGTGGATCAACTTTCCGGTGGAAATTTTATGACTACGCCTTATGCGGAAGCTTGTGAAATTTTAGATGAAATGGCAGAAACATCATCGGCGTGAAAATCCCCGGCTAATGTTCCACAAGGTGATCCCAATGTGATCCACCTTCACAAAGGGTTGCATGACCATGGGGAAGCCATAGTCGAATTGAATACCACCATGAATCAAATATCAAAGGCTCGACTTCAACAAGTGCAAACTCCTAAGCAATTCAATTCTATGGAGGGAGTAAACATGATGGTGAATAAAAGGAGAACTAAGGGTCCACAAGTGCAAGATCGAGTGGACAATTTTGCGCAAGAGGATAGTGGTTTTGATCAAGATGATTCTTACAATGACCAAGAAGAGGAGGTGCAATATGTGAACAACTTTCAAGGGAAATGAAACAACTTCCAAGTCCCTAGCCAACAATAATAGCGACTTCAAAACAATTAAGGCAATTGGAATTCTCACAACCAAGGAAACTGGAGTGGTGGAAACAATCAAGAAATTTGGAATAGTGGAAACAATCAAGGAAATTGGGGGGGAGGAGTAACAATCAAGGCGGATGGAACAATAATCAAGGCAATCGGGGGTCGGGCTTTCAAAGGCCCCCGATGTATCAACAACTGAACAACCCGCTTCCCTATCCTTCCTACGGTCCTAGTTCTTCAACCAATGAGATAGGGCGTATTGAGAACATGTTCAAGCAAATGATGGAAAGGAATGCCGATTCAGATGCCCAACTTGCTTCACACAACATATCGATCTGCAACTTAGAAGTGCAAATGGAGCAAATCTCCCAAGCTCTCAATTCTCATCCTAAGAAGGCACTACCAAGTGACACAGTGGTGAACCCAAAGGGTGGGAATAACATGGGGAATGTCATGGTCATTGCTACAAGAAGTGGAAGAGGTGGGAATGCTCCCACCTCAAGTCAAAAGCCAATTGTGGATGATGAGCAAGTTGTACAAGAAGAAGAGGTCCCGAACAATATGGTGCAAGCAAATGATAAAGTTCGAATTGATATTGATGATACTGTGGAAGAGACTCAAGAGGATGTGAACCCGTCTAGAGATCACATTATTGACATACCAGAACCGGTAGTGCAAAAGGCTAAGGCACCATTGCCTAAGCCTCCACCTCCATATCCTCAAAGACTTGCCAAACAAAATGGCAAGAATCAATTCAAAAAGTTCATTTAAATGATGAAGAGTCTCTCAATCAATGTGCCATTAGTTGAAGCTCTGGAACAAATTTCCGGTTATGTAAAGTTTATGAAGGATCTTGTGATGAAGAAACGGTCAATGATTTTTGAAACTATCAAAGTCACTCATCAAGTGAGTGCAATTGTGCATTCAATGGATACTAAGTTGGAAGATCCCGGTGCTTTCATAATTCCTTATACAATTGAAAGTGTCGAGTTTGCTAAAACTCTTTGTGATCTTGGGGCAAGTATCAATTTGATGCCATATTTAATTTTCAAGACCTTGTAAATTGGAAAACCAAGACCCACCTCTATGAGATTGCAAATGGACGATCGTACCATGAAGAGACCTTTGGGAGTGATTGGATATGTCTTGGCTCGTGTTGATAAATTCATTCTTCCGGCGGATATTTTCATTCTAATTTGTGAAGTTGATTATGAGGTGCCGATTATTCTTGGAAGACCTTTCCTTTCTACGGGGAAGGATCTTTGTGATGTTGAAGCTGAATAACTCACCTTTTGAGTGGGTGATGAAAAAGTAGTTTTCCATATGTGTAAATCTATGCGGCAACCAAATAACAATGAGGTGTGTTCTTTTGTGGACTTGGTGACCGATGTTATTGTTGATGATACAAGTGCCGCAATCAATGTTGGTGATATGTTGGAGGCCGTCTTGCTCAACTTTGATGATGACGATATGGATGGATTCATGGAATGTGTGAACTCTTTGCAAGGAATGGGGTCGTACAATTATGCACCCCGGAAACTATCCTTGGATTTTTAAAATAGGAAAACTCCTCCTACAAAGCCTTCCATTGAAGAGCCTCCTGCCTTGGAGTTGAAGCCATTGCCTCCAAAGCTTCGGTATGAATTTCTTGGCCCTTGTTCTACTTTACCGGTTATTCGTTCCTCTTGTTTGACTAATGTGCGGGTAGATTATACATTGGCGCTGCTACAAAAGAGGAAGAAGCCTATTGGGTTGACATTGGCGGATATTCAGGGGATAAGCCTCGCATTTTGCATGCATAAGATAAACTTGGAAGAAGGTGCCAAACCATCTATTGAACATCAAAAGAGACTAAATGAGGCTATGTAATAAGTTGTCAAAAAGGAGATTATCAAGTGGTTGGATGTCGTGGTTGTCTACCCCATTTCCAATAGTTCATGGACTTCTCCGGTTTAATGTGTCCCAAAGAAGGGGGCATGGCGATGGTCACCAATGACAAGAATTAGTTGATTCCTACAAGAACGGTGACCGGCTAGAGAGTGTGTATGGACTATCACAAGCTCAACAAAGTCATAAGGAAGGATCATTTTCCACTTCCTTTCCTTGACCAAATGCTTGATAGGTTGGCCGGCCGTGCTTTCTATTGCTTTCTTGATGAGTATTCGGGATACAACCAAATCCTTATTGCTCCGTAGGATCAAGAGAAAACAATATTTATATGTTCCTATGGTACTTTCGCCTTCAAGTAAATGCCATTTGGTTTGTATAATGCACCTGCGACTTTTCAAAGGTGTATGATGGCTATCTTCACGGACATGGTGGAGGATTACCTTAAAGTTTTCATGGATGAATTCTCGGTGGTTGGGGAATCTTTTGATGATTATCTTGCAAATTTATATAAAGTGTCGGCAAGATGTGAAGAAATGAATTTGGTTCTCAATTGGGAGAAGTGTCATTTCATGGTCGAGGAAGGCATTGTCATTGGCCACAAGATCTCAAATAATGGAATTTAAGTTGACCAGGCAAAGATTGAGGTGATTTCTAAACTTCTACCTCCAACTTCGGTACAAGGTGTGCGGAGTTTCTTAGGCCACGCGGGGTTTTACCGGCGTTTATCAAAGATTTCTCTAAAGTGGTGAACCCGTTGTGCAAGCTTCTTGAGAAAGATGTTAAGTTTAACTTCAATGATAATTGCATGAGAGCCTTTGAATTGTTAAACTTGACAACCACTCCCATTATCACCGCTCCTAATTAGAGTGTCCCTTTTGAACTCATGTGTGATGCTAGTGACAGAGCGGTTGGAGCTGTTTTGGGGCAACGCATCAACAATATTTTTCATCTGGTCTACTATGCTAGTAAGACCGTGAATTGTGCCCAAGTCAACTGTACCATTACGGATAAAGGGATCCTTGCCATTGTGTTTGCAATTGAGACGTTCCGCCTGTACTTGATGGGTGCAAACGTTATTATCCACACGGATCATACGACACTTCGTTATCTTATGAGCAAGACGCTCGGTTGATGACATGGGTGCTTTTATTGCAAGAGTTTGATATTGACATCCAAGATAGAAAAGGAAGTAAAAAACAAGTGGCGGACCACTTGTCTCATTTGGAGGAGGGGGGGAAGGCCACATGATGGCCTTGAAATCAATAACTCCTTCCCTGACGAGCAACTCTTGGCTATTTCAATGAAGGAGGTTCCATGGTTCGCGGATCTAGCAAATTTTCTTGTGTGTGGAATCATCCCGGATGAGTTCTCTTCAAACCAAAGGAAGAAGCTCAAATGAGATTGTCAAGATTATTATTGGAATGAACCATACCTTTTCCGGATTTGCACGGATGGGGTGAATAGAAGATGTGTATCGGAAGAAGAGAAAGGTGAAATTCTTAGGGCTTGTCATTCTTCTCCATATGGTGGTTACCATGGTAGAGCAAGAACGGAGGCCAAAGTGCTAAGTTGCGGTTTTTATTGGCCCACTCTTTACAAGGATGCAAGTGATGTAGTAAAAAGATGTGATGAAAATGAAATGTCGCTCACTACCATTTTAGAGATTAATATCTTTGATGTGTGGGGTATTGACTTCATGGGTCTTTTTGTGAGTTCTTGTGGAAACACCTACATCTTGGTCGCAGTTGATTATGTGTCTAAATGGGTTGAGGACATTGCTCTACCCAACAATGAGTCGAGCAGTATGGTGGCATTCTTGAAGAAGAATATTTTCACAAGGTTTGGCACTCCGCAGGCTATTATAAGCGATGTGGGGTCGCATTTTTGCAACAAGCCTTTCGACACCTTACTTAGTAAGTATGATGTTACTCACAAAGTCACAACTCCTTATCATCCACAAGCTAGCGGTCAAGTGGAAGTCTTCAACCGGGAGATAAAGAGTATTTTATCCAAAACAGCGAATGCTAACCGAACGGAGTGGTCTATGAAGCTTGATGATGCATTATGGGCCTATCGGACGGCTTACACAACACCTATCAGAATGTCGCTATACCGGTTGGTGTTCGAACAAGCTTGTCATCTTTCAGTGGAACTTGAGCACAAAGCCATGTGGGCTCTAAAGAAGTTGTATCTTGATTGGGATGTAGCCGATAACTTGAGGATTGCACATTTGAATGAATTGGATGAGTTACGGTATTATGCTTATGCAAGTTCATCCTTGTACAAAGAAAATATGAAATATCTTCATGACAAATATATTTGGAACAAAGAGTTCAAGGTGGGCGATCTAGTATTGTTGTTCAACTCGAGGTTGAGGATGTTTCTCGGAAAGCTAAAGTCTAAATGGAGTGGTCCTTTAGAAATTGTGGTGTGACACCTTTTCATGCATTGGACTTGAAGAACAAAATTAATGAGGTATTCCGAGTCAATGGTCGCCGGGTGAAGCACTATTTGGGAAAAGTTGGAGATGGCCACATTGTGGCGGTGATTCATTTAAACTGATGGTATTCTGCATCGTGCCGCGACATTAAATCAGGCGCTTCTTGGAAGGCAACCCATGTTTCTTTTTCTTTGTTTCTTTTGTAGTTAGGTGTTATTTTTGTGCTAAATTGATTTGAAGTGTGCTGCAGGGATGAGTGTGCTTTACAGGAATTGTGGCAAGAAATCTGGTTAAGTGTTGAAAGAATTGCGGACTGCAGTTGCATTGTGCGGACCGCACAATTATGGTTGCTGCAGCAAAAGGTGCTCTGCAGCTACACAATTAACTTGCGGACCGCAAAATTTGAAGGTGGAAATTGACAGCTTTCTGAAGTTGGCTTATCAGAAAAATGGCCGATCTGCGGCCGTAACACAACATCTGCGGTCCGTAATAAGGATATGCGGTCGCACACAAAATTCTGTGGACAACAGACAAAAAGAAGGTTTAATCTTACCAGGTAACAAAGTGCGGTCCGAAACCGGAATTCTGTGGCCGCACTCACCCCTTTTCCCATTCTAAACTTCAAGCATATAAATAAGAGAGATAGGGCTACTGTTACCTTTTTCCCTCTCTGAGCACAGAACTTGCACCAATTTGAAACCTCTTGGCAAATCATCTGCCCACACACCTAGCAATTGTTGATCCCTCATTTGTTACACTCATTCAAATCTGGTATGCTACAATTACTTGTTAGAATTTTTGAATTTTTAGTTTAATTTATAGCTTTTTAATTAGTTTAGGCCTTTTGTCAGTAGAAATAAATTGTACATCCATGTGGGGGTAAATCTGTAGTGGTCAACTAGTACATCCTCTATGGGGACTGGGTTAATAGATTTTCATGCTTGTATTCCATGTCAAAATTTGTGCAAAAACAAATAGCAAGCCCTAGATAAAAGTACTTACATGTTCGTAATTGTTTGAAATTTGCGGCCGCACAAGAAATTGTGCGGTTTGTAGAAGTTGAGTCTAGGGTAACTCTAGGAATGAATGGGTCTGCGGCCGCAAGGAAAATTGTGCGGACCACAGCATTTCCATTGTGGCCACAAAATAGCTATTTTACTGTCTTCAGAGAAGTATAATATTTGTGATTTAATGTGCTTTTTGCGACAAAACAAAATGTGCGGTCCGCAGAAAACATGTTGTGGCCGCACATCAGCCAATTCTCTGTCATCAGAGAGTTGGCATATTTTTGGTTTATGAGTTGAGGCCGCAATGAAAAATGTGCAGACCGCAAGAGAAAATTGTGCGGTCCGCAAGGCCCAATCTGCGGCCGCAAGGATAAATGTACGGACCGCATATCCCTATCCTGAAAGCATGTTTTAATTGAGTTCCTTATTGTGTCCTCTGGTGTGTCCTTACATATCTCATTGTATGTATGAACTTGAATAGCAACTAACAATCGCCTTTGCTTGGTATAAAAAATGGTTAGATCTAGAGGCAGAGGCGACACTTCGAAAGGAAAGGGTGAACCTTCCAGGGATCGAGGCAAGAGTTCTTTACCCCTCGGCCTATAAAAGACAATCACAAAGAAACCTACAACCGACAGAGGGAAAGGTGCAGATCTCTCTGAGACAAGTTCATACGCCTCGTCTAGAGACGTATCAGAGGAAAACTCAGCCTTTATTCAGGAACAACCAGCAATACAGTCCAGGCCGTCAGGGAGATTTCAACTGAGGGATGACCCGTCATCATCACACAGCACTTCTGAGGGATTGAGAAGTTCTAGTTAAGCTTCTGAGACATCCACTACACATGTCCCTAAGGCACCAGATACATCAGTTCAGGACATCCTCGATGATGGCATAGAGGGAGATGCTACAGTTGCCAGCCTTGAAAGGTCGAAGAAGAAAGATGTATGGGAGGACCGATTTGTCAGTTTGGCCACCTTCTCTAGCTTTCGTGAATGGTGGCCATTGAGGTCGCTCACTCTTGAGCAACATTTTCAGTTGAAAGATCTGGAGAGGTATAACCCGGCAGTATTGAGACAGTTTAGAGAACGCAAAGGGTGGATGTGGTTTACCCAGAGCGTGGTGGATGCTAATGAGTACCTTGTCCGGGAATTCTATGCCAATGTGGCGCATATCAAGAAAGGGACAAAGGTGACAAAAGTGAGAAACCTCAAAGTGCGATTTGATCAGCACACATTGAACACATACTTGTGATTAGATGATGTTGAGCCCACAGAGTACTTAAAGAAGTTTGAACTTGGGGATGCAGCTTGAACTTGGCTAGTAGAGATTCTAGCAGCTCCTGTGCCACCATCACCATGGATCACAATAGGGGTTTCTATTCACAGGAACACTCTATGCTTTAAGGCAAAAAGGTGGCAAACCTTTATCTACAGCAGGCTAGACCCGTGCCAGAATGAGACCTATCTTCCGATCCCTTGGGCAGTTCTAGTTGCTTCTATCACGGTCGGGTACCCCATCAATGTGGGTGCCATGATGTTAACCAACATCTCTGTGATCGCTTGGCAAGCTGACACGTCCTACCGTATCCCAACACTATTACAGAGTATCTCACGAATGCGAGGGTAGAGACGAGGGACTTTTATACAAAGGTGCGGCCGAAAAAGCCTTTCTCATGGTACTCACTGATGGATGCACACAACCCTAAGAGAAAGGATCAGCCGTTTACCACCACAGGCCTATCTGATGAGCCATCAGTGGTAGTCTCAGAGGCAATTGATATTCCATCCACTTCATCCGAGCCTTCATCTAGTGTCGAAGCAATGCCTCCTCCACCATCTTCAGTTCCCACTACAGCTCCTGCCACAGGTTCCACCTCGGCTTTGAAGCTGGTGCCCATGCCTACTACTCTACTTTCTGCGTTGCGAGTCTCCCAGACATTGGCGAGCCTCAACAACTGGATGCAGACATCCACTGCAAAGTTGTCTGACTTATCCAGTATTATTGCAGCACAGTCTTCTATTCAGGCACCTCAGGTTCCCCCGACAGTTGAGGAGACACTGAAGAAGCTCCTACATAACCAAAACACCATCATGGCTATCCTAGTTCAGCATGGGTCAGTGATCAAAGAGCTGGACAAAGAAGTCAAGAAAATGAGAAAGTCCCAGGCCAGCAAGAAATCAGTAGACAAGCTCCGGAGATAGGTTACAAAGCTTGTTGCGGCCGGAGATATCCCTTTCGACATATTAATTGACCCACACCCTTCAGGCCCAGATCCTGCAGCACTGATTGCACCAGTTGGCCAGTCTGAGGAGCCAGACTCTACTACCGACATTGCCGAGGAAGTGTGTCAGATGTTCACCAACCCAGTCACTCCCAGAGTTGAGGATGATGAGATCTAGTTGGGAGAGACTGGGGGTGGTGACATTGCTGGGGACACAGAGATGTCCAAGTATCCATAGGGAGTTTCCTTCACTCTTTCCCTTCCTTTACTCTTATTTTGTTAAGCATTGGGGACAATGCTTATTTTTATTCAGGGGGTGGAGTTTATTTGATCTTATTTGATGATTCTGAGACATTTGGCTTGTAATAACTTGATACTATTTTCTTCTTCTTCTCTCATTATGTATATATCTTCTCTTTCTCTCTCGTTATGTATATTCGTTATGCTTTCGATAGTTTTCATTTTGTATCTTTTTTATGTTTGTTTTCTTATTAGTTAGTGTTTAATTTTGTAGCTTTTTTTTATTTGATAGATTCTTTTTGATTTAGTAGTTTCTTTTTATGTTTTAGTATATAATAAACCTTTTTTTCTTAATGCCACTGTTCTTTTCAAAGGTATTTATTGTGTGAACTGGGTGACTCGTCCCAACAATGGATAGCGGGACAACCTTCTTAAGGGAATGAGTCTGTTTTGTATTTATGTAATAATAGTAGTAATAATGAATAAAAAGACCTCATTGAGTCATGCTCGAAGAGTCAATCGTGCTTCATTTGGTACCAACACACTTAACTACGTGCTTATGGTTAAAAACAAGGTTTTCGAAAGAAATAGCTCTAGTTAGTGACTTTGTGACTCTTGTGTTTGACTTTGGCAACCATCAAGTGGTTTAATTGAACCATAGTGATTTTCAAACTTGAATGTGGTCGTTGTGGGCCCTCGACTCTATCTTCTTTAACAATCCAGTTGCGTGAGAGGTGAATTGCTTTGTTGTAGGTCCAACTACCAGTGCGAAAGGTCTAGAACTTGCCCCGAATGTGTTTCAAGGCGCAATCCTAAGTTGTTCTTGGCCTATTTGAGTTTTCTATTGCCTACCAATGAGGTCATCCCTAGTCAACCTCTTCGAGCCTTTAGCTTTTCTTATTTGAAAACCATGTTACAAGCCTTTACCCGTTCTATTGTGACCCTCTCTTGGTACCTGAGCTTTCCTTAACACTCATGTGAAACAAATGGCTAAAAACGTAAGTTTGGGGGAGAGACGAGGAAACTTTAAAAAGGGTATCAAGGCACAAAAAGAGAAAAAGAAATAATGAGGAGAAAAGGCAAAGAAAATAAAAGAACAAAACGAATAATGCAACAAAATAAAATAAATATAAGAGTTGAAGGGATTCAAAGAAAGGCAATGATCCAAAACATGGAGAAATATGAATGTAATGATCAATAAAGAGTGATGTTAAGTCTCTCTAGTCCTCCAAGGAAAAAAAAGTGCCTCAAGGAATTGGAAAAATGTGAACCGAGAAATGAATGATGTAGTGCTTAAGGAAGTTCTAACCACTTACCCATATTGAATCAAATCGTAATCCAAAAGCCTTCATTACATCCTGAAAGAAGTCCTACTTGATTTTGAGCCGAGTGAGCTTACATTATAAGGGGCAAGCCTATGGTACTTGAAGTCGTACTTGTGACATTCTCTTGAGAGAGATGAGTGAACCTTTCATAAATCCTTGGATTGAGTGTTAAATTTCTTAAGTGAGCCAGGCATCCGGAGAGTAGAGGAGGAGGAGTTTAGAATCCACAATGACCTACATGATAGAGAAATAGTCCTTGATGAGTAAAGTCAGCCTTTGATGCTTAAATGTCACTTTAGAACTATATATGCATAAATGTTTAACTTGTCGCCTTGTTGATAATACATAGGTAGTTTGGGTAATTGTTGGTCCCAACTGATGTGTGGATGGCTCACCTTTGACTCGTTGAAATGATCCTTAACTTGCAGAGGTGGGAACTAATTTATTTGCTTGAGGACAAGCAAAGACTTAAGTTTGGGGGAGTTGATAAGTGGGAAATTTTGACTGCTTATTAACGCCTTTTAGCTTTTGTTTTAGCCCAAAAGCATTGAATCGTATACCTGAAATTAATGAAATTGTGCAAAATTGCAGGAATGCTGAAAGTTGGGCTCCCGAGATAAAATCCGACTCAAAGAGGAGTAGTCCAAGCACAAGGCAACAAAGGGCACAGAAGCACACAATGTGTCGTCCGCAGAAGGAAATCTGCAGCCGCAAAAGAAATTGTGGACTGCAGAATTCCACCTACGGCCACAAATAAAGAAGGAAAACTCAGCAGACATTTGTGCAAATTGTGGTCCGCACATGAATTGTGCGGCCGTAAAAGATGGGCTAAAGGTCAAGATTAGAGAGATTGAAAAAAGACCAACTCCAGAGCTTCAGAGAATTGCGGACCGCAAAAGAGTTGTGCGGCCGCAGAAAATTGTCTTGCGGCCACAATCCTACTATTGTGGACCGTAGAAGAGTGACTTGCGATCGCATTTCTAAATATGCAAATTGTAGAAATGTTGCCTCATGACCGCAGTTCAGAATTGTGCTACCGCAGAATCCCAGCTCATGCCAAATGAAGAAGTCTGCGGACCACAGATGGAATTGTGCGGCCTAAGAACCTCCCTAGGGGCATTGTTGTCTGAGATTTTCAGACTTATATAAATAGAAGAGTTTTACAAAATTAGGTCAAGTATGAACCTCTGTAAACACTGTAGATGTTTTTCTTTGCCATTTTTGGAAGTTTGCTTTGCTTTGGTGTATTTTACAATAGATTTAGCTATTTAATCTTTAATTATGAGTTTAATTAGTCTTTCTTCTTCATTTTCTTCAACCCGTGTTAACTTTATGGGTAATTAAATTAGTGCTTGTTTATGATTGGTATTTATTATTTAGCCTAGTTCATGCTTTAATTTGAGGAACTAATGGTTGCAAATATTAGTTCATGCCTATTTGACTTACTCTCTTCTTGAGAAAGAGAGACCTAGTCTAGGATAACTTGACTAACAAGAAATTATGTCAATTAAGAGATTAATTCACCCAATTAAAGGGTTCAACCTAGAGATAGTAATAAACCGACTGAGTTTTTATCAATTGCCTAGACAAACACCTAGGCAATGGTCACAGCCCTAGGCTTTTTATCAATTTGAAAAAACCCCAAAAACAATTATCTCTAGTTTTCTTTCTTTATTTGGCAATCGATAAAGTAGAATTAGAAATAGAATACCAATTTTTTTTGTGGAAGTGCAATCTCGATAATTCAATCACGCACATTGAAATATATACCCCTAACTCCCATCTTAGCTCCCTGTGGATTTGACCCCGACTCTTAGTTGGGTTTCTATAATTGCAAACGACCGTTTCATACCTTTTTAGAGGTGTGCATTTGGATGCTATCAGTTGACTGTCGCAACCCGAAGAGTTTTCCAAGGTTTGTGAGGTGCCCAAGCTACACAGCTATTTTCCACACTCTTTGTGGCATGGATTCAAATGCTAAGTGGACGGGACCAGGGGTTCATACCCACAATGAGCTTCTCCAAGTTGCTTTCAGCAAGACTGCCAAGGTGTGGTAGAATTTTATGAAAGCTCGGTTGATACCGGTGGAACACAATACTGGATGCAGTCGTGCTCAGGTGTGCTTGATTTACTTCCTGATAACGTGGTGGTCAGTCAATGTTGGTGAGATCATACTAGGAGAGATGGCCAGCACGCGGTTCAGGCAAAGGTGAAAACGTATTTCTATGGAAACCTGCTGACATAGTATATGTTATCTCGTGAGGTGTTTGAGTACCCTGGGCATGATGAAGTGCTGGAAGCTCCGAAGGGATTGATGGAAATTACAGCATTGCTTGATACCACTACCAAGTTGAGCACAACAGCTCGAAATGAGCATGAGGAGAAATTTAACAAGTATGTTTATGGGTCGCTGAACTTGATGATGCGCCGGCTTGGAGTGGATGATGAGGAGCGGATGCAGCTAAACACTGAGTACCCATTGTCTGGTGCAATAAAAGAGATATTGGGAATTACGCCTGACAGTCCCATTCACCCATCTGAAGATGAGAACACAAATGTTGGATCGGATGATGAGGTTACTGGTCCGATGGCATTGTTGTCGCTTGGTGCGGATGATGATAAGCCCGGAGCTTCGACCGGTGGGAGTTTTGATGATGAGGGATCTGAGTATGACCCAGAGGGGTCGGATTAGTGGGGAGTGTTTCTTTTACCTTACCTTTGTTTTGATATTTCATATGCATCAAGGACTATGCATGACAAAAGTGTGGGGTGGAGGAATAACATTCTGTGTAGTGTAATTGTATAAACTTTGTCATTTTTATTATATAACTCGTAGTTTAGTAGTAGTTTAGTTAAGAGTAATGGACGATTATTGAGAAAAAAATGAGAAAACTTTAAAATTGAAAAACAAAAAATTAGAAAAGCTCATACCTTTTTCGAAGATGGATCTCTTGGGAAGCTTTTTTGAGGGATTAAGGTCTGATTAAAAATACCAAAATAATTTTCTTTTGTTTTTATTAGGATATTTAGGTAGTAATTCCATTGATTTTTCTTTGGGTGTCAGTTTGTTTCCAAGGGGTGCAGCTTGAACCGAGTATTTTGGTTTTATCTTTTTAGGAGTAGGATATAAAGAAAATAGAGTTGCTCTAGATACCTATTAACATGTTTAGTGCTGGAATATTAGGCCGTGGCATGCGCGGTGTCTTCTTGATGTATTTGATTTGAAATGTGAGGCCTAAGTGAAAATGAATAGCCTATTTTGTGACGTCTTTTCTCAGTTGCTTGACTCGTATGTCATCTAGTGCATTATTGCTTAAATTTCTCAACTGTGTTTGCTTGCTTGACTTGAGGGTGAACATAACTACCTTGATTGAGTCATGTGCAATGTGTGTGTGAGGAGTTGTTGATATTCTGTGCTATCCTGTGTAGTCTAGAACCTGCCATGTGAGTTAATAGAAGAGAAATTATTAAGTTGTACTAGTCTACGAGATGACGTAGGTAGTTCTTTGCTTGATCACAGATGTGCTTGTCATTTAAAAATAAAAAATTCAAGTTGTTAGCCCATTTGAGACTGTAGACCTTTTCCTTGGCACCCACATTATAAGTCGGTATCCCTATTTTTGTTCTTAACTTAAGCTTGTTGAACCTTTACCTCCGAAGGTACTTAGTCACTAGAAGAAGTAAGGTGAGATATCGTGAAGTAGCTTTTGAGTAGAACCATGGAAGGGCCCACAAGGTGCACTAAAGTTATGAAAAGGCCACTAGCCGATGAATCTTAATGTAAGGAGTGTGTGTAGAAAAAGAAAAAAAAAGAGAAAAAAATAAGAAGAAAAAAAAGGAAAAAGTACAAGGAAAGAAATATGAATATTCAAAAGGAAAACAAAAAACACACCTCCTAATCGTCCTAATTCATGCTAGTTGGGATATAGAAGTGCTTAAATGAAAAATGGTTAAGTGTGTATAGTTTTGTGGCAAGGTGAATTGGTTGAAAAAACAGTGGGCTTGAGTATTGAGTGTAGTTTATTAAAGTGCTTAGGAGGGTTAGTCGTTAATATCAAAAATTATCCTACCCGTTCCTTAGACTACATTACAACTCGGAAAGACCTGATTGATCCTAGACTTGGCTAGCTTAGATTAGTAGAGATATACACTATAGGCAAGCTTATGGTACGACCACAGGATGCACATGAACTTCTTTGCAAGAATGAGTGGCTTTTGTTCAATTTTGTGATGTCCTTAAATTATATTCAAAATTATACTTGAATGTGTGGACTACTTTTATATTCACTCTCTTATTTGTTGGTGAGGGCAGATGGTCTCATTATAGATTCATAGTGTTGTTAATTTCTCTTGTTGGGTGAGTGAGCGAGTTAAGGGTGCTTAGTGGTAATGAGTCAGCTCTTGAGGTAAGGTGGTTATGGGTAGTGTGTTTTAATTGGTTGAATTAAAACTCTTATACTTTGGCATGTTGAGAAAAGGGAAGAATGTGAATTTCGTATGTTTATGCTTAATAGCTGGTATCGACCATAGTCAAGGGTGGAGTGTATGATTGTAAATGAATTGATCCTCCATAATTGATGTGTAAAATTGTTGGGGTGAAGTAAAGAGTTACAATGCTCGAGGGAGAGCACGAGTCTAAGGGGGGGTGTTGATATTTGGCTTAAAGTATGTGTATTTATATGCATGTTGCCGCACAATTTACTCATATTTTGTGGATTTTGTATGTGTAATGTAATATTTTGTGCTAATTTGTGGTATTTTATGTGTAGGAGTCACCCAGGAGCAATGTGTGACGAAAGTGCATGATTTGAAGCAAGAAAAGAACAAAAGAAGAAACATTGCCCAGACCAGTGCGTCGCGCTGCCTGGGGCGCTAAAACCAGATGCATAGATTTTTGGTGCACAACACAGTACAGGGCAGTGTGTCACGCTGCCCTGGACGTTGTGCAGCGGGGACTTCTCCCACTTTGCTCGGGACAAGGTTTTTTGACCCTACACGCCCCCAACTCGTATAAGAAGAAGTCTAAACCTATTTTGGAGGGGGAGATGCTACTTTGAGAGGAAAACACAAGCACAGAACACTCGAGAGCAAGGATTCTTAGTTTTTCTTCATCTTTCTTAGTATTTTCAACAATTCAAACACTTGTGAAAATGTTTAACATTATCATGAGTGGCTAAGACCCATTAGTTCTGGGGTCGTGATTTAGCCATGAATATTGTTGTTTGAAATTAACATTTTCTCGATTATAATTCGCTATTATATGGTTGTTTCTTCAATTCTGTGTTTAATTGCTTGATTGTCTATCCAATGGTCAAGTTTTATCAACTATCCGAATTATGCTTAAGAAAGCTACATTTAAATTAGAGAAGAATTGAAGAAGGAATGATCTTAACTCTAAAGTGAGGGGCGGATTTGTGGCTAGGATAGGAATATACCTAATCAACATGCTCAATAATATTGGGATCTTAATGTGTTCTTGATAGATTGATTATATAGGAATATAGGCGTTAATCTATTTTGAATAGGCAAGTAGTAATTTGGGAGAATACTACAATAACACTTACTCAATTAATTAGCAACCATAAGTGAATTGCATGAAAAGGAGAGTTAAGTAGAACACAATAGGATTGGTGAATCGATCACAACCCTGGAATGTTTATCTTTACTAAAGTCTCAACAACCATTTCGTGCTGGTTAAACTGGTTAAATTGTTACATTCTCTGCTTAGTATAATCACACAATTAAACTTTGATTGACTATATTGAAAAACAATTTGAGTGAAATTACTAGGTAGTTAAAAATAAGTTTGTGTGGGTTTGATACTCTACTCATCATTATATTACTTGTTGACCACGTATACTTGCATGTGCATTTGGGAGCAACAACCATCACAGAGTTCGGAAACCATGGAATCCGTCTTAAGTTCTTATTTACCCTTTTTTATTGGATTTTATGTACTTTAAGGATTTAATTGAGATTGCTACCATGACCAGGCTAAACTCATTTATTCTGGGGTTATGGTTTTACATGAACGCTGATATTCGAATATTAATTTGACGATTTAATTTATCATTGTTGGGTTGTTTATTGATATCTAGAGCATAATTATTTTACTGTCTAGCTAACAGTGAAATATTACATATGAATCTTGAGTTGAGCATAAAATAGGTAATTTCCTATTGCAATAGGATTGAATAGAGCGCGACCTTGAAAAATTAATTTGCGAATACGGATAGACATATACCTATTTTTCGTGCTTCGCCATTTATGCAGAAAATTATTAATGTGTTCTTTTTATCTCTAATCTCATAGAAATATAGGGTTTAAAATAAATTGAATAGGCGAGTAGAAGTTGTCAAATTTCTACGAGTATTATTGTTATTGCAGGTTAATAACCCGGATAAATTAATAAGTCGAGTTAATTGAAGGATTCAATAGGATTGTTATCCAACCATGATGCTGGAATATTATTTCTCATTGAATTAAAATCTATGTATTAAGTGTGCTAGTTAATTAGTTATTCTATTAATTGCAACTCTAGTTAGTAGAATTAGTCAGACAAAAATCACCTTGAAATGGTTCTTGATCCGATAAATTAGAATTTGCTTAATTTAGAGGAAAATTGATCACAAGTACTCGTGGGAACGATGCCCTACTCAATCTTTATTACTTGATTGGCCGTGTATACTTGTGTTTGCAATTTAGGGCAATAACTACCAACCTTTGGGATAGTTGTATTGATTTTTATAGTTTTATTTATTTGTGGATGATTTCTCGTTGTTGTTGTATTACATGTTTGTTGGCTTACATAGCTGTTTGAGTTATGGGTTATCACGATTTGGTGGGAGTTTTGGCCGTGGAATTTCCTTTGTTATTGGCTCAAATTTCATTCTCCACTTTCACTGATATTTATCCTTTTCATGATTTGTCAAAAAGTGGCTATTCACGGAGTCTTCGCCATGATCTGATATCCCAACCGCGGAGCTGTGATGGCGCCTAACACCGAATGCCAGGCAAGACAACATAAACAGATAATGTAAAAAGAAAAAGTAGTGAATATGTAACAACTGATAAAAGTCATAACATAAACCATCCCAAGTTCTGGTGTCAAAAATACATGAGCAGCTACATTCAGCTGATATAAGGGTTTAAAAGGAATACAATACTGTCCGAATGAAATGATAATAGTAGAATAAAATAGGAAAGTGAATTCTAAGTCCTGTAAACGAGATGCCACGATCTGATATCCCAACCGCGGGGCCGTGATGGCGCCTAACACCGAATGCCAGGCAAGACAACATAAACAGATAATGTAAAAAGAAAAAGTAGTGAATATGTAACAACTGATAAAAGTCATAACATAAACCATCCCAAGGTCTGGTTTCAAAAGTACATGAGCAGCTACATTCAGCTGATATAAGGGTTTAAAAGGAATACAATACTGTCCGAATGAAATAATAATAGTACAATAAAATAGGAAAATAGGTAATTTCCTATTGCAATAGGATTGAATAGAGCGCGACCTTGAAAAATTAATTTGGAAATACGGATAGAAATATACCTATTTTCCGTGCTTCGCCAATTATGCAGAAAAGTATTAATGTGTTCTTTTTATCTCTAATCTCATAGAAATATAGGGTTTAAAATAAATTGAATAGGTGAGTAGAAGTTGTCAAATTTCTACGAGTATTATTGTTATTGCAGGTTAATAACCTGGATAAATTAATAAGTCGAGTTAATTGAAGGATTCAATAGGATTGTTATCCAACCATGACGCTGAAATATTATTTCTCATTGAACTAAAATCTATGTATTAAGTGTGCTAGTTAATTAGTTATTCTATTAATTGCAACTCTAGTTACTAGAATTAGTCAGACAAAAATCACCTTGAAATGGTTCTTGACCCGATAAATTAGAATTTGCTTAATTTAGAGGATAATTGATCACAAGTACTCGTGGGAATGATGCCCTACTCAATCTTTATTACTTGATTGGCCGTGTATACTTGTGTTTGCAATTTAGGGCAATAACTACCAACTTTTGGGATAGTTGTATTGATTTTTATAGTTTTATTTATTTGTGGATGATTTCTCGTTGTTGTTGTATTACATGTTTGTTGGCTTACATAGCGGTTTGAGTTATGTGTTATCACGATTTGGTGGGATTTTTGGCCGTGGCATTTTCTTTGTTATTGGCTCAAATTTCATTCTCCACTTTCACTGATATTTATCCTTTTCATGATTTGTCAAAAAGTGGCTATTAACGGAGTCTTTGCCACGATCTGATATCCCAACCGCGGAGCCGTGATGGCTCCTAACACTGAATGCCAGGCAAGACAACATAAACAGATAATGTAAAAAGAAAAAGTAGTGAATATGTAACAACTGATAAAAGTCATAACATAAACCATCCCAAGTTTTGGAGTCAAAAATATATGAGCAGCTACATTCAGCTGATATAAGGGTTTAAAAGGAATACAATATTGTCCGAATGAAATGATAATAGTACAATAAAATAGGAAAGTGAATTCTAAGTCCTATAAACGAGATGCCACGATCTGATATCCCAACCGCGGGGCCGTGATGGCGCCTAACACCGAATGCCAGGCAAGACAACATAAACAGATAATGTAAAAAGAAAAAGTAGTGAATATGTAACAACTTATAAAAGTCATAACATAAACCATCCCAAGGTCTGGTGTCAAAAGTACATGAGCAGCTACATTCAGCTGATATAAGGGTTTAAAAGGAATACAATATTGTCCGAATGAAATGATAATAGTACAATAAAATAGGAAAATAGGTAATTTCCTATTGCAATAGGATTGAATAGAGCGCGACCTTGAAAAATTAATTTGGGAATACGGATAAAAATATACCTATTTTCCGTACTTCGCCAATTATGCAGAAAAGTATTAATGTGTTCTTTTTATCTCTAATCTCATAGAAATATAGGGTTTAAAATAAATTGAATAGGTTAGTAGAAGTTGTCAAATTTCTGCGAGTATTATTGTTATTGCAGGTTAATAACCTGGATAAATTAATAAGTCGAGTTAATTGAAGGATTCAATAGGATTGTTATCCAACCATGACGCTGGAATATTATTTCTCATTGAATTAAAATCTATGTATTAAGTGTGCTAGTTAATTAGTTATTCTATTAATTGCAACTCTAGTTAGTATAATTAGTCAGACAAAAATCACCTTGAAATGGTTCTTGACCCGATAAATTAGAATTTGCTTAATTTAGTTGATAATTGATCACAAGTACTCGTGGGAACGATACCCTACTCAATCTTTATTACTTGATTGACCGTGTATACTTGTGTTTGCGATTTAGGGCAATTTCTACCAACCTTTGGGATAGTTGTATTGATTTTTATAGTTTTATTTATTTGTGGATGATTTCTCGTTGTTGTTGTATTACATATTTGTTGGCTTACATAGCGGTTTGAGTTATGTGTTATCACGATTTGGTTGGATTTTTGGTCGTGGCATTTACTTTGTTATTGGCTCAAATTTCATTCTCCACTTTCACTGATATTTATCCTTTTCATGATTTGTCAAAAGTGGTTATTAACGGAGTCTTTGCCACGATCTGATATCCCAACCGCGGGGCCGTGATGGCGCCTAACACCGAATGTCAGGCAAGACAACATAAACAGATAATGTAAAAAGAAAAAGTAGTGAATATGTAACAACTGATAAAAGTCATAACATAAACCATCCCAAGTTCTGGTGTCAAAAATACATGAGCAGCTACATTCAGCTGATATAAGGGTTTAAAAGGAATACAATACTGTCCGAATGAAATGATAATAGTACAATAAAATAGGAAAGTGAATTCTAAGGCCTGTAAACGAGATGCAGCTCTACCTCAAGACACTAACTGGTATCTGCTAAGTGCCTCTCAGGACTCCGCTAGTTTCAACATCTAAATCTGCACAAGAAGTGCACAAGTATAGTATGAGTACAACCGACCTAATGTACTCAGTAAGTGTCTAGCCTAACCCCGACAAGGTAGTGACGAGGCTAAGACAAGACACCTACTAAATCTTGTGCACATATATAAAATAATAAAAATAACCAGTAAAGCAATTAAAGTAATAACGGGAAGGGAACATATAAAATGGAGCAAATAATCGGAACAATAAATACAGAATCACCAAGTAGTCTCTTTTTCTAAATACGCAACGAAGCAGCCAAGTAAATTCACAATCCAAAAATCAAGTAAAGTAATAAAATCATCAAATTGCACGGCATCACTATTCGTACTATTACTCTCATCCTCACTGTGTAATATGATAAATGCAATTGCACGGTATCAACCTTCGTGCTTTTACTCTCATCCGCACCATATGATATGATAAATGAAATGGCATGGCATTACCCTTCGTGATTTTACTCTCTTCCTCATATGACATGATAAATGATAATAAAGCAATCAAGTGCACGGCATTACCCTTCGTGCTTTAATCCATACAATCACTCAATCAATGATAACAGTATGCAAATAAGGCAAGGCAACACCCTTCATGCTTTTCACTCTTCCTCACCAAGCAACAACAATAATCCAAAGTAGCAAACAGGGTAGGAAACAAATTTCAAATTCAACCGCGGTGTTATGATAAGCAAACTCAACTTTTATTATCCCAACAACTTCAAAATAAGCAATAAACACGAAGGTGAACAACAAAAGAAATAGCAATAATTAAGGCATGAAAGCGTAGTAAATGGAACAACGTGGTACAATAAGACAACTTTCACCCGCATGCTTTAATACATGACAACACATATATGCTCGTCACCTTGCATATACACCGTCTCCACACATATTTCGCGTAGCAAATAAACCAACAAGTTCTAATTCCCTCATGTCAAAGTTTATTACGATACTTACCTCACTCCGCAACCAATTCAACAATCAACCACGGCCTTGCCTTTCAAATAAGCCTCCAAACTAACCAAATCTAGCCAATTATCGATCAAACAATTCAAAATAAGCTTTAGAAACTACCCATGAATGAAACAATTTCAATTTTGATCATTTTTCAAAAGTCAACAAAAGTCAAATCCGGGCCCACTTCATCGAAATCTAAGGTTCAGACTAATACCCGACTACCCATTCACCACTGGGCCTGGTTATGTGATTTGTTTTGAAATGCAACCTCAATTTGAGGTTTAAATCTCAATTTTACAAAATTCCTATATTCTACCCAAAACCACTAATTTCTACCATGGAATTCATAGGTTTGATGTTTAAAATTCATGAAAAGTGTGGGGAATTAATAGAAAATAAATTAGAGTCGCTTACCAATGAATTTGGGAAGAAAAGGTTCTTCGAAAATCGCTTCTAGAATGCTTGCGGTTGAGAAATAGTGTAAAATGATCTATGTCCCGTTTTTTTCTCTTTTACCTGGATGCAGACGTCGTATTTGGGAACACTTGTACGCAAATGTGACACACTGATCGCAAATGCGATCAGTGCATTAGATGCACAAAAGTCGCAAATGCGATCTGTCCTCCATCGCAAATGCGGATAAAAGCTTTGCATTTGCAAAGGTGTCGAAAGATACCAGAGTTTGCAAAAGCAGCTAAATGTTCAAAAATGTGAACCACACCCAGACAGCAAATACCAAGTTTTCTTCACAAATGCGATGTCCAGCCCTTAGTCCCCATTTTGCAAGTGTGATCCAATGACTGCAAAAGCGGGCTCGCAAATGCGAGCTAGACCTGTGAGATTTGCAGGCTTGCATCAGTACACCAAAAACCATCCAAACCCATCCAATACTAACCCGAAAATCACCCAAGCCCCTCGGGCTCCAAACCGAACATGCACAAGGGTGTAATAACATCCTACGAACTTGCTCGCCGCCTCAAATCATCAAAATAATATCAAATAACAAGAATCGATCCTCAAAACTCATGAATTTTCAACTTAAACTCATTTTTCACAATTTCTCCCATAATGCGCCGAAATGCGTTCGGGTCACCCCGGACTCCAACCAAACATGCTTACAAGTCCAAAAATATCATACAAACCTACTGGAATCGACAAAACACTGATCCGAGGTAGTTTACCCAAAATGTTGATCGTGGTCAACTTTGGCCTCATTTTAAGTCAAACATTACATTTTCATAAAACATTTACGTAAAAGCTTTCCGAAAAGCGATACGAGCCATGCACGTAAATCAAGAAACATAAAATGAAGCTATAGGAGGTCTCAAAACACTAAAATTAGGGCTAGTACTCAAAATGACCTATCATGTCATCACATTCTCCACCTCTAAAAGAAACATTCGTCCTCGAACGGACTTAGAAATGTACATGGACTAGTAAAAAGATGGGGGTATCTACTCTGCATATCGGACTCGGACTCCCACGTAGCCACCTCGATCGGCTGACCTCTCCATTGCACTTTTATAGAAGGAAAACTCTTGAATCTCAACTTACGAACTTGCCGTTCTAGAATATACAACAGCTCTTTCTCATAGGTCAAGTTCTCATCAAGTTGCACCGTGACGAAGTCAAAGACATGTGACATGTCCTCATGGTACTTCCGAAGCATGGAGACGTAAAATACCGGATATACCCTTTCTAGTCTAGGAGGCAATGCAAGCCTATAAACAACCTCCCCAACTCTCTCCAAAATCTCAAACGGGCTGATAAACCTCGGGCTTAACTTGCCCTTCTTCCCGAAGTGCATCGCGCCCTTCATAGGCAACACTCGAAGACGAACCTTCTTACCCACCATGTAAGCCACATCTCAAACCTTCCGGTTTTGATAACTCTTCTGCCAGGACTGAGTTGTGCGAAGTCTCTCCTGAATTACCTTAACCTTCTCCATAGAATTACGGATCAAATCAGTGCCCAACAATCTAGCCTCTCCAGGTTCAAACCAACCATTCAGCGAACGACATCGCCTCCCATATAAGGCCTCATACAGAGCCATCTGGATGCTCGACTAATAGTTGTTGTTGTAGGCGAACTCCGCTATAGCTAAAGATTGGTCCCATAAACCTCCAAAATCAATAACACAGGCACGTAACATGTTCTCCAAGATCTAAATAGTTCACTCAAATAGTTCGTCCGTCTGAGGATGAAATGTGGTACTCAACTTGACCCGCGTGCCCAACTCACATTGCACGACTCTCAAAAAATGTGATGTAAAATGTGTCCCTCAATCAAAAATGATGTAAATGGGCACGTCGTGCAGGCAGATAATCTCCTGGATGTAAATCTGAGCCAACCACTTCGAAAAATAGGAAGTCATCACCGGAATGAAGTGTGTGGACTTAGTCAACTAGTCCACAATAACCCAGACTATGTCATATTTCCTCAAGGTCCATGGTAAACCTACCACAAAATCCATAGCAATGCGCTCCTACTTCCACTCTGGTATCTCCAAAATCTGAGTCAACCCACTCAGTTTCTGATGCTCATACTTCACTTGTTGATAATTCAAACATCGAGAGACATAAGCAAGGATATCTTTCTTCATTCTCTGCCACCAGTAGTGTTATTTCAAGTAACGGTACATCTTTGTAACACCTGGGTGAATGGAATAGCGCAAACTGTGAGCCTCCTCAAGGATCAACTCTCTCAACCCATCAACATTTGGAACATAAATCTGGCCTTGAAGCCACATAACACCATCATCACCAATCACAACCTCCTTGGCACCACCCAGCTACACCGTGTACTTTAATACTAATAAGTGAGGATCATCAAACTGGCGAGCCTTGATATGCTCCAACAACGATGATTGTTCCACAACATAAGCAAGAACCCAGCTAGGCTCCGAAACATCCAACCTCATGAACTGATTGACCAAACCCTAAACATCCATGGCTAGAGGCCTCTCCTCTACTGGTAAATATGCCAAACTGCCCATGCTCTTAGCCTTCCTACTCAATGCACCAGCCACAACATTGGCCTTCCTTAGATGATATAGTATGGTGATATTATAGTCTTTCAACAACTCTAACCATCTCCGCTGCTGCAAGTTAAGGTCCTTTTGCTTTAACAGGTGTTGGAAACTTCGATGGTTGGTATAGATCTCACATGGAACGCCGTACAGATAATGCCTCCAAATCTTCAGCACATGAACAATGGCTGCCAACTCTAAATCATGCACAGGTTAATTCTTCTTATGAACCTTCAATTGCCGAGACGCATAGGCAATCACCCAACCATCCTGCATCAACACCGCACCAAGTTCAATATGCAATGCATCAAAATACACGGTGTAAGATCTCAAACATGTGGGCAATACCAACATTGGGTTGTAGTTAATGCAGTCTTGAGCTTCTGAAATCTCAACTTACGCTTGTCGGACTATCTGAAGGGAGCATCCTTCTAGGTCAATCTAGTCAAAGGAGTTGCGATGGACGAAAAGCCCTCCACAAAACGGCGATAATATCTGGCCAAACCTAAGAAGCTCCAAATCTCTGTAACTGAAGTAGGTATAGGCCAGTTCTGAACTACCTCAATCTTCTTCGAATCCACCTTAATTCCCTCACTGGACACCACGTGGACCACGCATGACACTATCAAGCCAACACTCGCACTTGGAGAATTTAGCATATAGTTTCTTCTCCCTCAAGGTATAGAGCACGACCCTCAAGTGCTACTCAAATTCCTCCTGGTTGCAAGAGTACACAAATATGTTGTCAATGAATATGATGATGAAGGAATCAAGGTATGGTTGGAACACGTTATTCATAAAGTGCATGAAAGATGTTGGGGCATTGGTTAGCCCGAAAGACATCACCAGAAACTCATAGTGGCCATAGTGAGTCCTGAAGGCCGTCTTTGGGATGTTTGAAGCCCGGATCTTCAACTGATCATATCTTGATCTCAAGTCAATCTTCGAGAACAACTTAGCACCATGAAGCTGGTCAAACAAATCATCAATACGTGGTAGTGGGTACTTGTTCTTGACTATAACTTTGTTCAGCTGCCTGTAGTCAATACACATCCTCATAGAGTCGTCTTTCTTCTTCACAAATAGAACTGGAGAACCCCAAGGCAGATCACTCGGTCTTATAAATCCCTTATCAATCAACTCCCGAAGTTATTCATTTAACTCCTTCAACTCCATTGGTGCCATGCGATATGGTGAAATAGATATGGGTTAAGTGCCTGGTACTAAGTCAATACCGAAATCAATATCCCTATCGGGCGGCATAACCGGTAGGTCTATTGGGAACACATCTGAAAAGTTTCTCAAAATCGGAACTAACTCGATGGTAGGAGTATTAGTACTTACATCCCTCACAAAGGCTAAGTATGCCAAACACCCTTTCTCGATCATCTGTTGTGCCTTCAAATAAGACACCACCCTACTGGGAACATAACCTAATGAACCTCTCGACTCCAATAACGGCAACCCCGTCATCACCAATGTCACGGTATTAGCATGACAATCCAGAATAGCGTAATATGACGACAACCAATCCATGCCTAGGATCACATCAAAGTCTATCATACTAAGCAACAAAAGGTCTACCCTAGTCTCATAGCCCCCGATAGAGACCACACATGAGCAATAAATATGACCTACCATAATAGAATCTCCCATATGCATAGACACATAAATAGGGGCACTCAAGGAATTGCGAGACGTATCCAAATATGAAGCAAAATAGGATAACATATACGAATAAGTGGAACCTAGATCTAATAAACTGAGGCATCTCTATGGAAAACCGGAACAATATCTGTGATGACCGCATCAGACAACTATACCTCAGGTGTAGCTGGAAATGTATAGAAACAGGACTGAGCCTCACCAGTCTGACCTCTACCTCTCGGACGGCCTCTACCTAGTTGGCCTCCACCTCTAATAGCCTGACCACCACCTCGGGCTGCCTAACCCTTCTCTAGCTATTTGAGCGGGTGGTGGAGCAATTGGTGCTGGAACCATGGCATGAGGGCCTTACTGTGGCATGCTGCTCTATGACCTGGGGCAATATTTTGCGACGTGCCTCGGATCCCCACAAGTATAATAAGTCCTCGACTGATGTAGTTGCTGACCCTGTCGACCTGAATAACCACCCTGATAACTCTACATCAGAGATGCACTAACCGAAGCTAAAGGCGCATTGTATGCTAGCTGCTCAGGATGAGACCCATAAGGACCACGACTGTCCGAAGCACCGTGTGATACCTGAAGCGCTGACTCAATCGACCTGCTGGGATAGCCTCTACCAAATGAACCGCTGCCTCCAGACGTGGCACCACTAAAACCACCATAATGATGAGGCTTCTTCTCAGATGCTGCCGCCCTACCCTAACCACAAATCCTCTCGATCCTCCTGGCGATCTCTACGACCCGGGTAAAAGAAATATAATACTCAGCATCTCTGGCTATCTGTAGTTTGATACTGTAGGTAAAGCCATTTATATATCTCCTCAACCTCTCTATCTTGGTAGGGATCAAAACAACTGCATGGCGAGATAAATCCACAAATCTGGTCTCCTACTGATAATAGTCATGCTACCCTACTGGAGGCGCTCAAACTGGCTGCGGTAGTCCTCTCTCAGAGTAAAAGGGATGAACTTCTCCAAAAATAGTTGTTAGAACTGATCCCAAGTGAGTGAAGGTGAACCTAATGGTCTGCCTCGAACGTACTCGTACCAGCACTTCTTGGCCGAGCCATGCATCTGAAATACTGCGAAGTCAACTCCATTAGACTCCACTATGCACCTGTTACGCAATACCTCGTGTCAACGATTTATGAAATCTTATAGATCCTCATAAGGTGTACCACCAAATCCTGTGGGTCCTCAGAAGATTTAAAATTTAAACATTAACCACATAAAAGGTCATATATTGCAAAACCAATCCCTTGATTTTGTCCATCCTCAGTCATAGGACAGGTCTCGGATCTAGCCTATTTTATACTTGACCTTGGTCCAATTGAGAATTCAGAGTTGTATAAATCTAACTTATAGGTTACGAAATCAAATAATAGCTTTGTTTACCCTCAAAATAGGATAATAATTGAATTTGTTAGTGGTTTTAAGGATATGCGGATTAACTTGATACAAAGCGATAAATTAGATTATAATTAAAAT
Source organism: Nicotiana otophora (assembly GCA_000715115.1). NCBI lineage: Eukaryota > Viridiplantae > Streptophyta > Magnoliopsida > Solanales > Solanaceae > Nicotiana > Nicotiana otophora. The sequence goes on from AWOL01S0111209.1 coordinate 43,419, forward strand.
AAATGACGATAATTTAACTACAAACCACGTGAGTTGGATGATTTCAACGTAAGGAGGCAAGCCACCCACGTGAGTTGGATGATTTCAACGTAAGGAATCAAGCCATCCTTGAGTTGAATACACTTTTATTGACACAAAAATATCAAAGAGCAAGAACTTAGAGAGTGTATTGCTTATCAGTATATGTTACCATATTTCTAATGAATTGTCAAGTCCCTTTTATATATTAGAGGAGATCTACTATTTAAGGTATTATTTTATTATTCTATAAAAGGTAGAACTCCTTGATTTGTTGACTGTTGGTTCCCTATTTGAGTCGTTCCATGATTTCTGCCATAATGACTGGTTAATGATGAGACTTACGGACCCCTGTCGGATGAGTTGGCAAAGCTTTCTTCGAGGCCATTGGAAACAAGATCGGATATGCCTTCGGTAAACTCGAGGCCAAATCTGATGGTTTCGATGGCTAAGTTTGACAATGCTTTGGGTTCGATCATAATCACCATGTGCCGATCTTGGCCGAGGGTGTTAGACGTCAGATATACCTTCGAGCTCGACTTCACACGATCACAGATATTTCTACCCTGGCCTTATCAGGGAGTTCAGAAGCACGATCGAATATCGAGCTCGGTTTTACCCGTATAGAGATAGTCCCCTCGTTCTTCGGAGAGTAGATGACGAGGGATGACATGAGCCTCAGATTCTCACTTTAATATATCATAACGCAAGTGACAAAAACATGACGTCAAAATCCCTTTGTTTTTTGGAGTGTAAATGATGAGAAATGATACGAGCTTCCGATTCTAACTCCGATAAATCATGACGACGAATTCATGATGTAAGTGACAAGAATAGTTGAAATGTCCCGTCGGCCCAGTCTTCAAGGCATTAAATGTGTGTCAGTTAACGGTCGTCTGGTACACAATGTGAACTGCCGTTTGAGAAAACAATAAATACCCCCTTTCATCCATTCACTAGAACTTTTACATTGGGCTCTTGTGTTTTAAGAAACTTTCTCTACTCTCATCTTCTGGTTTTTAGAAAACTTCAGTTTAAAACTTCTTCCCTTCTGGTTTTATGAAAGCTTTAGTTTAAAACTTCTTCCCTTCTGGTTTTCTAAAAGCTTTCATAAGTCGTCTGTTAATTATACCTCCTCTTTTATCAGCACATTCTTTTCTCCTCTATTTAGAAGCAAATGGCAAAGACTTCAAAATCCATTCCTCAAAAAGAAAATCCCTCTTCCTCGAGACCGTCTGAGATCGTTTCACCTGTTGTTACTGAAGAACCAACATCAGAACCCCCTCCAAAGATGTTCGTACATGTGGGGTGTCCAACCGGAGCCGATTGCAAGGTTGAGAAAACCTCCTCGGTACCAGGTTGGTACGAGCTGGTCTCGAGGTACATATGTTCGGTCACGGACAGTGTCCTCGAGAAGGTCAAGGAGGATTGCAACTGGGCCGATAAGCTTGTAGTGTTCCCTACCCCCGAGGAATCGATCACCACCCACGTGGAGAGTTTTTAAGTATTTACACTTACCCTTTCATGCTGGGTCCTTTAGATCTGGTCATCATCGCTTTCTGTAAGAGGTACAAAGTGACCCTCGGTCATATTCATCCTTCGTTCTGGAGGATAGTAATTCTTCTCCACTTCTTTGCGAGCAAAGTCGCAGGATGTACCTTAACCATTGACCACCTTATGCGCCTGTATAGCCCCCGACACGACAGAGGGGGCTTAATCAAGCTTGCACGTTGGGCCACTAAGGCCCCTTTTTCGAGCATCGATGAGGATCTGGACCGAGGATAGTTGGCTCGTTTTGTTCGAGTGAAGACCTCAAATTTGATCCCAGCCGAGCATATGCCATTTCTCGATAAGTCGAATATGAAGCGTAAGTGTAATCTTGCTTTTAAGATTTTGTTCGATGTTTTTTTCCTTCCCCTCTCATCTATATTTTGCGATGGTGCAACTGTTGCTCGAATGCCGCATGTGGTTCCTCGACTCAAGGAATGGGTCAAGGGAATTATAAAACAGAGACCTTATTCCGAGCGTTCGTGGTGCGAGCTCTTGAAGGGACGATGGAAGGCCCCTTCCCATGGTAAGAGTTTTCTCAAATTACTTTGATTTCTCTTTCGTGTTATCAACTTCTAACTTGTTTTTACTTTTGTTTTGCAGGTTCATCAAAAGATGATGAGATGAGGCCTCCGTCCGGTTATGACGATATCTTCACCGAGCCCCCTGCCTCAGGACAGGATAAAGAGAAGAAAAGAAAAAGGCTTCGAGGTCCCCGGGCACTGAGAAGTAAAGGCCAAAGAAAAGATTGGCTCATAAACCTAAGGGAAGCACTCGAGCACTGTCCCTGGACTCACTCTATCGACTGAGGGACGAGTCCGAAGGGGAAGGAGAAGCCTTTGATCTCGTGGCCAGTATGTTGCAGCAGCTCGAAGGGCAAGGGGCCTCCGAACCAGGGGGAGGCGAGGCTGAATTTCATGAGGCCGAGGTGGAGGTAGGATCTGAGGCTTTCCAAGATGCGGGCAAAGCCTCACAGGAAGCAATCGGTCCATTAGATATTGTTGAGTCACCCTCGTTCCCAGAGTCGATGTTTAACGAGGCCTAAGCAGCAAAAGAACACCCCATCGAGGGAGCCCACAGATCGAATGACCCTTTTCGTGGTTTTTTCGATGGTGTGAATTCGACGGCCACGGAGGATGCCATTGGATTTGGTAATCTAGATATACCGAGGAAGAGCTCACCCTCTGAAGCAAGTGGGCCTTCCTCGAGCCCGAAATTGGTCGATCGATTTCCTACCCCGAGTGCATATCCCGATGGAAAATGCACCGTTGTTTTTTTCCTTTGTGAGGATGCCCGGGTCCTTTCCACCCCCGTAGGGGTGGCCAGTTATCTTCGATGCCTGGTGACTGAGGATGATCAAGCTAAGATGAACGAGGTGGATTCACCCTGCCTTTTCAACGAAGCTCAATAGGCGTTGAATCGGGTAACTTCGAATATCACTTTATTATGTACTTTCAGGCCTCGGTAACGTTTTCCCTTTATTAAATAGTCGTAACATTTTCCTTTGTGTATGCATGCCTCGATACTTTATCACGAGGATTTTCTCTGATACCGAGAAGACTTCAAACGTCACGAGGTCAAAACTCGAGAGTTCTCTGAGAAGAATGATGCTTACAAGCTTCTTAGTGAGAAATCCCAGGCTCAGCTAGAAGCGGCTTGGAAGGAGAATGCCGACTTGGTCGAGCAGGTAAGAAGAGTTTTTGAAGTTAGTCATGATGAGTCAGACACAATGGCTGACGATCTGAACCCGCAGGTTCAAAAGAAGCTTGACCAGATCGAGCAGCTTCGGGGGGGGGGGGGGG